>JAJJLU010000384.1:0-58845 GCA_023807065.1 Isotricha intestinalis
AAATTACATCAGAAATTGAAAATATAAAAAATGAAAAAAATGTAACTAAATGAATTTTAGAAAAAGAAGATAATAAAAGTATAATCAATTTATTTGTTGGGAACATTATACTTAATCATTTATTAGATTATTTTGAAATAAAAGAAAAATAATTAAAATATATAAAATATAATTATTTTAAGTTAATTTGTTTAAATTATAAATTATTTCTTAAAAAAATTTAGTATAAAAAAATTTTTTGGAAATTCCCTTTCTTGAAGGAGTTAATTTCTCTAATGTTTGTTCTTTCTCTGCATCAATAATATATGGATATTGGAATATTTATAAATTTTTTATTAAATTAATTTTGAAAAGTTTCAGATAAATATGATTTTCCTTTTAAATATTGTATATTTTCTTAAAAATTTGTCTTTAAATATAATGTTAATTCTTTTACTTTTGAAATAATTCTATTTTCTACTTTTTAATTAGAAATTAAAGAAGTAAGATATTAAATGATTTATAAAAATTAAAATTTAACTTTTTAAAGGAATTTTATATTTTGATTTAATTTTGTGTTCATTTTGAAAATAAATTGATTATTCAAAATCTCTCAGTATAATAATAAAATAATTATTTAAACTTATAATATTTTTTCAATCACCGAATTCTAAAGAATCTCTTTCTCGGAAACTAAGAGTCTGTTCTTTTGTTAAAAATTGATTTTTTGTAGATAATTTAACTAATTTATTATATATTTCTCTTTCATTATTTGTGAATCTTTTAAAGTCATTTATTACATTATATATTAAACTTTTATATTGTTTTCTATCTTCAATTAATTGATCAAAATCAAATTCAGGTATTTTATATTCATTTTTAAGAATGATTTCATCCATCTTATAAATATCATTCAAATATTCATTTAAAATATCAGAACATAAACAAAATCTTTCTTTATATAAATTTAAATACTTTTCTAAAACATCATTATATCTTTTCAAGTCTAAGATTTGTTTATTTAATTTAGAAATTTCAATTTTATTTTCTTCAATTAAATTTCCTTTTTCATTCAAAATCATTTTATTTAAACTATATTCAATTTCTTTTTCTTTAATTTCCTTTCTTAATTTCATCAATTCATATTTATTCTTATTATACTCTTTATTAATATTAATATAACTATTATATTCAGAAATAAATTTATTTTGTTTAGAAATTAAATCTTCAATATATTTATCTTTTTGTTTCATAATTTCCAAACTAGGATTAATTTCTCTTGAAGAAATAGGTATTCCAATATTTTTTCTTCCTGAATTTGAATTAATATTTTTTTCACTATTATCATTTTTAAAATCATTATTAATATCATTATAATTATAATTATTATCATTTTTTTCATCATTAAGAGCAATATCAATAATATCATAATCATAAAATTCATTTTCATTTTTTTTCCCTCCAAAAATAATAATATGACTCATTAATTGACTTTCTTCAATAATAGCACACCCATTCATTAAATATCTTTTTCCCATTAAATTATTTTCTTTTCCATCATATAAAACACAATTTCCATCATCGACATTAATTCTAAATATATTATCTGATATTTCTCCATTTGAAGTTTTTCCTCCTAAAACATAAACAAAATCACAATCTATATTAACAGTCATAACAAAATTACTTCTACATCCTAAATCACATCCATTAATATTAAATTTCTTCCATTCTTTTTCATCAATATTAAATATATAAACGGTATTATCATTAATTAAATTTCCTTTAATCATTCCTCCATATAATAAAATACAATTTAATTTATCTAAAAAAACTAAACCATAAAAAATTCTTCCAGAAGGTTTTTCTCCTTTTGTTGCAATATTAGTAATCCAAGAAGCTCCATTAACATTATTATTACTATTGTCAACATTATTAATAGATTTATATTCTAATTTATGTAAATCACTTAAAAACCTTTCATTTTTTTTTCCTATATTACAACCTCCAAAAATATAAGCTTGTTTATCATTATTATGAACAGCACAATGACCATAACGTGAAGAAGGTTGTTCCATAGTAAAAACTTTATATGAAGTAAAAGTAGATATATCAATTAAATATGTTTCATTTAATGATTTATTTTCTAATAATGATTTTCCACCATGAATAAATAAAAAAGGATAATCATACCATCCTGCAAAATAATTTGAAGGATGAGGAATTTCTCCTTTTATTTCTGGATGAGACCATGAATTTGTATTTAAATCAAATAAATATATACCATAATTTTCTTTTGATGTTCCTCCTATGAAAAGAAAAGAGTTTCTATCTGATATATTTATAAAGAGGAATCCTTCAGAATTTAAAGGAAGTGTTGTTGAATTTTGGTTTGTTGGAAGTTTGTGGAATGATAAATTTAAAGACATTTTGTTTTTAATTTTTTTGAATTTTAAAAATTTTAAAATTTTAATTTTTATTGAATTTTGTTTAAATTCTTTTCATTTGATTTTTAAATGATATTTAAATATTTGTTTTGAAGTAACAAGGTTTTTATTAATATAATTTATTTATTTAATATTATTAAAAAATAAGTTTATATGATAACTGGTTTAAATTTAATATATAAAAGAAAGAGATTAATTTATTTTAAAACTTCTAATAGTTTCTTAGATTACCTTCATTTAATTTATTAAAATAAATTATTCAATATAAAATAAATTCTCTTAAATAATAAAAATTTAATTTTCCCAATAACACATAATTATCAATGAGTAACAGTATATATAGATATAAATCATTTTATAGATTTCTCAGTAAATATCAGTAATAAAAATAAATTATCACTATAATTTCTTCAATTTTATTTATTACTTTGTAATTAGTATTATCAAATAATAAAGATGATATAATTAATTTTGTATAAGATAGAACTTTAATTCTTTCTCATTATGATAAAAATGAAAATAATATATATGAAAGTGAATGAAAATATGAAAATTTAAGAAATTAAAGTTATTCAATATATGGGTTTTTATAAGACATTTAATCCAGAAGTTATTAAAAGTTATTATTTTAATATTACAGTGAAATTGTTATTGGATGATATTATTTTCATTATATTTGCTTTAGTAAAATTTTTTGTGACATATAATAAAATGCAAATAAAATAATTTAATTATAAATTTTTAATAAAGTAATTTGATGAAAAAAAAAATTTATTACATAAATTGATTTAAATGAAGTTTATTTTTAAGAAAAAAAAAAATCTTTTATCAATATTATAATTTAAATCAACTAAAGAAAACTTCAATAAAAAATTAAAAATTTAAAAAATCATATAAAAATTAATTAATAATGTCAAATCTAAATAGAAAGGTGGAAAATCAATCATCAATAAAAGAGAATATGGAAAATCATATATTTTCAATGTTAAAAGGGGCAGGAGTTATTGAAGGAAATGATAATGAATTTTATGAAGATTTAGAAGAAAGTAACGTAGATTATTTAAAAGAAGATTCATTAGATTTAGAAAATTTAAATAGAAATTCAAATAAAAAAGGAAAAATAAATCGTCCTTCTTTATTTAGTAATGATGATTTATATATAAATCATAATATAAATTTTTATAGAAATGATACAAGGAAATTTACTCATCAACCTTTTTATCAAAATCCTCTTTATTCAATGAATAAAACTAATCCAATTTATCAAATAACAAGAAATAATTCTTATAATTTTTTTTTAAATAATCCAATAAATTATAATTGTTCTTTTTCAAATGAAAGAAATCAAAATTTAAAAATGAACAATAATCCAATTCCAATAACAACAACACCTTTAGGAATGAGAATGCCAATAAGAACTTTTAATTTTAAAACAAAACAAAATTTAAATGATAATAAATTTCAAAATACTATTTTAAATATTCCAATTAATGACCCAGCAGCAAGAGATTTAGAATCTTTATTAATTCAAAAAGGTTATTTTACTCATCAAATTTATAATAAATTAAAAGGTACTTTTATTTCTTTAATGAAATCTCAACAAACTAGTAGAATATTACAATATTATTTAGATAAAACCCCTAATGATGTTATTCATTTAATTTTTTCTGAATTTTCTAATCAAGTTGATTCTTTATTGTTAGATCCATATGCGAATTATTTTTGTTTGAAAATATTTTATTTTTTAAATTTTAATGATAGGATAGTTTTCCTTAAAAAAATTTCTCCTATATTAGATGTTCTATGTGTTAATAAAATTGCAACATATCCTATTCAATGTATTATTGAACAATTAATATCTGATGAAGAAAAAAATATAATTGTCAATTCATTAAAAAAACATTTAATGAAATTATGTTTTGATGTTTATGGAGCTCATGTTATAGAAAAATTAATAATAAATTTTGGTTATGAAAAACAATTAGAAAATATATTAAATTTTATTTCTGATAATTTTTTATTTTTATCGAATAATTCAAATGGTTTATGTATTGTAAAAAAAACAATAATACTTGAATATAAATTGAAAGGAGAAAGATTTAATTCTTTAAAAAAAATATTAATTAATAAAGCTTTAGAATTAATACAAAATCCTTATGGTAATTATGCTTTACAAACTGCAATAGATAATTGGAATTTAAATGATATAAAGGAAATTTATCCTATGTTTTATGGTAAATGTTTAGTTTTTTCCATTCAAAAATTCTCTTCAAATGTTATTGAAAAATGTATTCAAAAAAGTGAAGAATTCACATTAAAATTTATTAAAGAAATATGCTCAGATGAAAACTCAATTTGTATTCTTTTAAAGAATAATTATGGAAATTATGTTATTCAAACCACATTAAAGGTTTGTGATAAACCTAAGAGAGTTATTTTAATTTCTTTGATAAAGAAAAATTTAATTTTGATAAATGATAAGAAATTAACTAATAAGTGGCGAAGCATAATTTCTTCTTATGTACTTAATTAATTTTTAGTATTTATCTTCGGAATTAGAAGGAATTTAAGCAACTATAATAATATATAAATATAAATCATTTGTATTGCTTTAATTATTATTTGTGCATATTTGATAAGTAAATTAGATATTATTATATATTTATTAAAATTATAGATAAGAATGAATCATAAAAACAAAAAAATATTTTTTTCTCAAATGAAAATTCTGTTATTTATAGAAAAAAGTTATTCTAATAAATAAATAAATAATATATTTTTGTATAATGAATAGGTAATAATATATCAATAGATAGAAATGCTTTTTAGACTTAAACAATTAAATATTTAGTCATCTACTCGAATTATTTTCTTCTAAATTTGTTTTTTCTATTTTTTCATCTTTGAGATTTTCTTTTTCTTTTTTTAAATATGAATTGATATATTCTTTATATAAAATATATTTGTCTTTTAAATCATATTTTCCTTCGTTTATTTTTGATAACTTAATTGAAATATTTTCTACATCTCTTGTACTTGTAAAATTATCAAAAGAAAAATTTAAACTTGTAATTAACTTTTTTGTTTCATATACATCTTTTTCTATAAAATTATCTATTATATTTCTTTTCATTTCAATTTTTAAATTTTTATTATCAATTATTTTATTTATATAATATTTTCTCCAATATCTTTGAATAATAATTACATTTTTATTTTTTTGAGATCTTTTATCTATATCAATTAAATTCACTTTTTGTTTTTTTTCTTGCATTATTTTTTTACTTAAAAAGGAAGAAAATTCATTAAATATATTTTTATCATTTTCATTAATTTCCATATGTGAAATAATATATTCATTATAAAATAAAATCATTTTCATAATATCATGAATATTAATATTTTTAGGCATTAAAATATTAGAAAAAGTAGAAGTTTGTTGAGAATTATTTTTATGTGATAAAAGTGGATTATTAGATTTATTTATATTAATTTTTAAAGGAGAAATCTTCTTAACTATTATATTCTCTTTTTCACTATTTTTTACTAATTTATTTTTTTTAACTTTTTTATGATCTGATTTATTACTATCTATATTTATAAATTTTGCAGGTTTAAAATTTTTAATTGATTTATCAGATTCTTTTGATATACTTTTATCTAATTTTGAAGTTAAAGTTACTGATAAATCAGGATTTTTTAATTTTTTTTTTGGTTGAATTTGATAACTTTTATTTAAAGGATTTTTCAAATAATAAGATTTATTTTTTTCAAAACTCAAAACTTCTAACTTATTTAAACTATTTTGTTTTTTAAATTCTTCTCCATTATTATATCTTCCTTCTGATAAATTACTACTTTTTCTTAAATTTGAATTTATTCTTATATTTATATTGGATTGTGATAAACTATTATTATTTAATGTTTTTTTTTTATCAAAGGAATTTTTCATTTTATGAAAATTCTCAGTGTTTATTGTATTTGATTTATTAAACTTTTTTTTCTTTAAAGAATTTAAAGGATTGATTTCTTTTTCATTATAAGGTTTAATAAATTTCTTCATATTAATATTATTGTTATTATCTAAATTTTTTTTTTGTTTAGAATTTTCTTCATTGTTAATAATATCACATTTAAACCCATTGTCACAATTTGATTTAATGGAATTATGATAATTAACAATTTCAGGTTCTTCATCATTTAAATATTTATTTTTTAAAGAATGGAATTTTTCATAATCTTTTGGCTTTGATGAACTGATTCTTTTTTTAGAAATTTTTTTATCAATGTTTAATATGTTTTGATTCACTTTTTCTAAATATTCAGGAAGTTCAGCTAAATGACTTAAATTACCAATAAATTCTCCTGGAGAAATTATAGGAGTATCATCATCACTACTAATATCTAATTTATTATTGTTATTAATCATTTATTTAAATAAATCAAATAATCAAATGAATTTAAATAAATTTATATTCGTATAAAAATTAATTTATTTAATTTATTATTTTAATAATATAATAAATTAAAATATTGAATAAATACATTTTTATTTTAGTATATATGAATTTAATATTTAGAAAATTTTCATATGATACATTTTAGGGAACTAAATCATTAATCAATTTTAAATTTTTTTCGAAAAAATTCCATTTGTATATGATGACAATTCATTAAAAAAATATATTAACTTTATATTATAAAATGTTTTTTCAAATTAAAATTGTTTTATTTTTTACACATTGTCTATTTATCATTGTATCTAAAGAAGTAGGATCTTCAAACAATTGAATTTTATTTTCATATAATATTAATATTGATTTTACATATTTAAATAAAAAAAGGAATTTTGTTTGAAAATATTTTTTTTGATTTAATTATTTTTATTAATTTTTTTATTTGAAGAATGAATGATTATTTTCACGTTCTTTCTGAATATCAGAATTTATGTAAAATAAATCAGATCAAATTAAATAATTTAGCTAATATATCTATTGAGATACAAACTATTAAAAATGGTTTGAAATTATTCAATTCTAATTTTTCAGATAATAATAATCAAAATGCTTTTTTACTTAATCCTTTTTCAACTATGAATGATGCTTTTAAATTATTTTCAAAAAAAATTAAAAATATAATAACATCATTAGAAGATGAAATAATATATCCAATAGAAACATTATATAAAAATTGTGAAATAACATCAAAAGAAAATTTAAATTCATTTAATCAAATGGCAAATACCTTAATTGAAAATAAGCAGCATTTAAATAAAACAATAGAAAATTATAAACAAACAATAAAAGATAATAAAATAAAGAATAATTCAGAAGATGATATAATGAAAAAACAAGCAACAATAGAAAATTCAAAACAATTGTATAAATATGGAATAGAAAAAATGAATAGAATAATAGAAGAAAGTAATAAAAAATATTCTGAAATAAATAAAGGAATAGAAACAAAGGATGAAAGTAGAAATATGATAATAAAAGAATTATTAAAGAAATATTCAATAATATGTTATAAAGTTGCAGATATATTTAATGAATATGCTAATACAATTAAAGAAGCAGTTGTTGAGAAAATTGACCCTAAATTTAATATTAAAGTATTTAACCAAAATGAAAATGGAGTTAGATTCAAAAAAGAAGAATATATTGATAATTTTCAATTAAATGATAATGATAATAATAAAGAGAAAAAAAAGAATTCATTCATTGATGAATTTGAATTAATTAATGATAATGATATTAATTTTAATAAAGGAAAAACTAAAGAACAAATTAAAGAAGAAACAACAAATAAAATAATAAATTTTATTTCTATTTTATTAATAAATACAGAAATGCCTTTAGATAGAATTAGTCAAATCATTCAGTTTATAAATGATTTTGATGGAAATACTCCTAAAAATACAAATGCTTATTTATTTCTTTCTAAACTGTTAAAAATGTCAACAACAATTGAATTTCCTAATTTAGAAAATTTAAATCATTTTTCAAATATTTTAAATACTTTAAGTATAACTGCAAATACTAAAAAAGAAAATTATGATAATTACCTTATTAATGATTTAATTATTCAAGTTTGTGAAAAAACTACTCATAAAGATATTTATTTATACTCTTTATTAGGAAAAAAAAATAAATTTTATGCTACTAAAACTTTTTGGTCTCAATTAATTTTAAATAAATTTCTTCACTTAATAAATAGTCAAGTAAAAAAATTAAAAGTAGATAAAGAATTAAAAGGAAATACAAAAAGTGGAAAAATTTTTTTATTAGAATTTTTAGATTTTACACAAAAAATAAAAGATTATAATAAATTAAATGAAGCTAAGAAAGTTTCTTTAGAACATTATGCAATAAATACTATAGATATGTTAATAAAAGAAAATATAAATCATATGGGGAATTTTAAAGTTCCAAGAAATGTTGGTTTAGAAGTAATAAAAGAATATTGTCAAAAATTTGGGGTTAATCCTCAACAAAAAGAATATTATATTGCTTTATTATTAACTGAATTAAGTAAAAATTATAATTACAAAATTAAAAAATCAATATTAAAATCAACAACAATTGGTCAATTAATTTTATTAAAAAATTCCTCTTTATTTTTATCAAATGCAGATATATTAAATTTATTTTTAGTAAATAAGTCAATGACAAAAATATTAAAAAAAAAAGTATTTAAAAGAATATTAAACGACAATGCAAGAACAATAAGTTTAAAGAAAAGAATGGAAATATGGGGAATATTATTAAATTTAAAATCTGTCAAAGAAAAATATTCAAATTACAAAGAATTTTATGATAAATTGCAAAATAATTTAATTCCCAAATCAAAAAATAATGAAACAATACAATTAGACATAGTAAGAACATTCTTTGAAGAAAAAACAGAAGAAAATCAAATTAAAATAAAAAATATATTAATAATATTAAATTATCTTTTCCCACATATAGGTTATTGTCAAGGAATGAATTATATAGCTGCATTCTTATTACAAATATTTGATTATAATGAAGAAAAAACTTTTTATTATATGGTAGGAATTCTTTCATCGACAGATTTTGGAAAATTATTAGAAAAAGATTTATTATTATTAAAAATATATTTTTTTATTGTTGATAAAATTATACAAGTTTTTATACCAAAAGTACATAAAATTATTAAAAAAAACTCAATTATGACTAATTTTTTTTGTCCTCCTTGGTTTTTAACTTTATGGACTAATATTTGTACTGTATTTAGTAAGGAAAATACTCCTTTATCTTCTATGCTTATTATTGAAAATTTCTTTATTGATGGATGGATTAGTATAATAAGAGCCGGATATACTATTTTAAAATATTATGAAAATGATATTTGGAATTTCCCAAAAGAAGATATTATGCATTTTATTATTAATAAATTAACTGATCAAGAATTATTAAAAAATGAAAGTTTTGAAACTTTTAGGAAAAAATATAATGAAAGTAGAGGAGTTATTAAAAAAGAATTAATATCTAATATTACAAAAATTTATTATTATGAAAATAAAAATAATAATATTGCCTGAAAAATTTTAATTGATATTTTATATAGGATTTTTCAAGTAATATTAATGTGAAATAAAGTTATTACTTAAATCATAATTTTCATTTGATTTAATTCTATCAACCAATCAATCATTAATTCTCCATATTTTTTATAAAATATAATTTAAGGAAGTATATCTAAATATAAAGAAACAATTTTATAATCTTGAGGTTATTATTTAAATAAAATTATGTAATATTTTTCCTATCCATTAATCAATATTATTGTTATTCGATTTGAATTTGCTCTTATTATATTTATCCCATTATTTATTATATAAATCATCATTTTCTCTTATTTAGAATGTTATTTTTTTATTAAATGATGAAAATTTTTTCATTCTGTATTCATCTTTTGATAATTCTATATGATATTTATCTTTTATTACTTGATTTAAATTTATTTTAATTAAAAAATTTTGAGTATATATTTCTTAAACATATATTTGCTTCCTGAATTTTTTCATATCATTGTGAGAGAAAAAATAAAATCTATTTTATATTTATTTCCCATTTAATATTTATGTTCTTATATTCATCTATATTTTTTTTTAAAAAAAACATAAAAAATATATTTATTTTCTAAACCCAAAAAAAAAAATGTCAGAATCATCCTTCAACTACTTATTTAAATTTATAATAATAGGTGACAGTTGTAAAAAAATAAATATATAAAAAATATAGACGTAGGAAAGTCAAATATCCTTTCACGTTACACATACAATAAATTTAATCCAGACCACGAAATAACAATAGGATGTGAATTTATGTCAAAAATAATAAAAATAAAAGAAAGAAATATTCAAATTCAAGTATGGGATACAGCAGGACAAGAAGCATTTAGAGCAATAACAAGAACTTATTATAAAAATTCAGCATGTGCTTTAATAGTATATGATATAACAAATAGAAAATCTTTTCAAAGTATTAAATCTTGGTTAGAAACATGTAGAGATATGTGCTCTAAAAATGTTTTAATAGTTCTTATTGGAAATAAAAGTGATTTAGATGGAAAAAGAGTTATTCCTAAAGATGAAGGAAGAAAATTTGCTGAAGATAATAAAATCAAATTTTATGAAACTAGTGCTTTAAATGGTAATAATATTGAAGAAGTTTTTCTTGATGCTTCTACTGAGTTAATGGAAAAGTTAGAAAGTGGAGAAATTAAATATGATGCTAATTCAGGAGTTCAGATTAGAAATTTTCCTAATAAGGAAATTGAAGAGTTATTAGCTAAAAATCAAAAAAAATGTTGTTAAATCAGATTTTTTTATTGGGATTTTTTATTTTATTAGTTTAGTTTAAGTTTGTTTAATTCAGAAAATGAATTTTATTTAATTGTTTTTAATTAAATTAAAAAATATTTAATTATTTTAGTTAGTAGAATTTTTAAATGATTATTTTTTTAATTTTTTTAATAATAATAAAAAAAATATCCAAATTCACAAAAGAAGAAAAATAAGTAATAAATATTATATTCATAAAATATTTATTTAAAAATACTAAAGCTAGAAGTTTTTCGACAAAAAATAAATTG
Organism: Isotricha intestinalis; assembly: GCA_023807065.1. NCBI lineage: Eukaryota > Ciliophora > Litostomatea > Vestibuliferida > Isotrichidae > Isotricha > Isotricha intestinalis. The sequence goes on from JAJJLU010000384.1 coordinate 11,547, forward strand.
ATTTTTCAAAAAAATACTTGAAGTAAATAAAAATAAAGAATAATATTAAATAATTTTTATTCTAATTATAGATGAAAATTTAAAATAAGACCCAAGTAAAGATTGTTTACATAATATTAAATTTTAATTTTTTTAACTTTGTATTACATATATGATAATATGTATTTATTATACATATAAAACAAATTGACTCAACAAAAAAAAAATAAAAAATTATTGACATTTGAAATTATTAAATAATTTATCAAATATACCAGAAGCTCCAGGTTTAATAAGATTAATTTTTTCTTTTTTCTTAACACGTTCTTTAATAACATCTTTTTTAATTTGATTAGATTTTTCAATAATATTTAAAACATCAAAAAAAGTTTCATTGGTAATATTATTATAATTTTTTTTTTGTTTTTCAGAATTTCTTCTTTCATTATAACTATCAGTTGTCTTTGAACTTTTTAAAGGTTTTTCACTATATATTTCATTACTTAATTTATTATATTTTATTTTATTCTTTTCTTGAGTTAATTGTTTATTATCTTCAGTGAAAAACATTGAAGATTGATTTGCTCCAGGAGTTTCAACTAAAAAAGGACTTATTTCTTTATTTTCAATTTCAGATATATTTAATTGATTAAAATCTATTTTTATTGCTTTTAAATTTTGGTTTTTTTTATTTTCCTCTTCTTTTATATTTTTTTTTGGATTTATATCTGTTTTACTTTTTGTAATAACATTTTTTTTTTCTATTGATTTATTTGATTTTGGAATTATTATTTCTTTTGATTCTTTTTGATATTTTATCACTGAATTTGATTTTTGTTTATTTTCTTCTTTTATATTTTTATTTTCTTTTTTAAATGAATTTCTTTCTTTTTTATCTTCTTTGTTAATATCACTATTTCTCTGATTAACATTTTTATTTTCTTTATTCATATTTTTTTTCTCTTCAATAATTATATCCTTGTTTTTATTTCTTTCATTATCATTATTTTCTTGATTCATTATCTCTTTATTTTGAATAATTTTATCATTTATATTATCATTATTTTTGGTTGTTTCTTTATTTTCAAAATCAATATATTGTATCATTTTATGATTATTATCATTATCACTTTTTTTCCTATTAAATATATTTTTATTAACATCTAAAGTAAAATTACTATATTTCATATTAACACTATTATCTCTTTTTAATCTTCTAACATCTTTTTCTGATTTAACATCTCTATTATTTAAAGAAATTCTATCTTCATTACTTTTATCCATAGAAACATCATTACTTTTGTCTCTTAAAGTTCTTCCTCTTTTTCTTTTTTTATTCTTAGCTTTTTTCAATACATTATCAAAGAAAGTTGCATCATCTTTATCTTTTAATTTATTTCTTTCATTAATTTTTTTATCAATTGTAATTTGGTTATAAATAACTTTATCATTATTATTAACATTTCCATAAATTTGATATTCAAATTTTTTAATCCAATCATGTTGAAAAACATTTTTCAAACTAATTCTTTTTTTCATATTAGAATCACACATTTTTAAAATTAAATCTTTCATATCTTCAGAAATGATTTTATTATTATCATTTTCATGAGAAAATTGAATATTATTTTTTAAAATATTAATTAAAATATCATTGACTTTATCATTAGCATTTTCATTAGGTTTAAAAGGAGTATAACCAAAGAACAATTCATATAATAAAACACCTAAAGCCCAAACATCAACTCCTTTTTCATAAGGTTCTTCATTAATTATTTCAGGAGCCATATATTCATAAGTTCCACAAAATGTTGTTCTATTACCTATTTCTATTTCTGTACTCCAGCCAAAATCACATAATTTTATTGTATCTTTATCCATCAATAAAAAATTTTCTGGTTTTATATCTCTATGAATTATATTGTTTTCATGAAGAAAATTTACTGCATTTAATGCTTGGATAAAATATTTAAATGTTATTTCTTCTGAAAATCCTTTTTTTTCCTTTTTTATTGTTTGATATAAATTTCCTTCTGGAGCGTATTCTAATATTAAATCATAATTATCTTTTAATTCTCTACTATTGTATAATCTTAATATATTTGGATGAAGGATTTTACTTTGTATATCTATTTCTTTTTGAGCTATTATTAAATTGGCATTTAATTCTAAAATTTTGCTTTTATCCATTTTTTTCATTGCATAAAATTTTTGATCAATTTTATTTTTATATAAATATACATCACTAAAAGTTCCTGTTCCTATTATAAAAGGACATTTATTTACTAAAAAAGGTTCAAAATTTTCAAAGTTATATTTATCATCTTTAATTGGTTCTCTATATGTTCCTTCTACTCTTAATTTAGATGTTTCTTCTTTTTGACTTTGATATAATGAGTCTTTTATATTAAATGGATTAGGAGTTTTATTATCTATTAATCTTTGAATTTCTTCTATGCTTTTTGTTATGTTTTCTTTTGTTTTATCAGTTTTTAAATTTTCTATCATTTTATATTTAATTAAAAATACTTTTTGGTATTATAAATACATAAAAAATTTTAAATTAATTTTAAATTTTGTTTTAATGAAAAAACACTTAAAATAAATTTATCTACATTAAATATACAAAAGTAAAACAATCAATTTTTTATATTACTTAAGAATTATCATTGGAAGTAGATTTAATATTTATTGTAGATCTATTTCCACTTTTACTAATTTTTGTATTATTTACATTCATTAATGAAAGAGAAGAATTTTTTGAAATTTTTTGATCTTTTATTATAGATATTTTAGAACTTGGAAATCCACTTGTTAATTGAGAAAATTTAAAATAATTATTAAAATTAGATTTATGATTTTTATGACCTCTATTAGTAAAATATTTAGAAATTATTTCAGCTTTTTTTATTTCTTCTATATTATTCATTGAATTATTTCTATTTCTTTTGTTTTTTTTTGATGATATTGTATTTCTATTTGAAATACTATTTAATATTTTATTATATGAATTTGTAAAAACTTTATCTTCAAATATATTATTTGTTGATCTTCTAATATTATTTGGTTTTGTTTTTTTAACTTCATTATATGTTAAACTTGCTTTTTGATTTTTTAAATATTTATTTCTTTTTGGTAATTCAAAATTTTGATTTATTATTAAATTTGAAGATGTTTTTCCATTATTTATGTTTATATTTATTTTGGAATTTGCATTTTCTTTTATTTCTGTTAATTCTTGTTCTACTTTATATAATTTATTATTTAATTTTTCTATTTGATTTCTTAAATTTAATATTGTTTTTTGACTTATTTCAGTTTTTGAGTCATATAATTTCTTTTCTTGTTCAATTTTAGAAATTGCTTTTTTTAAATTAGAATTTTCTCTTCTTAAAATTTCTATTTCATTTTCTTTTCTGTCATTATCTAAAAAATGTTTTCCATTATATTTTACTTTTTGTTTTAAACTTTCAAATTCATTTTCCATTTCAATAAAATTTCTTATTTTATTATCATAAGATTCTTTTTGAATTTTAGATTGAAGTTGTTTACTTATATAAAACCTTAATTGTTTTTCTAAATTTCTTAATTGATTTTCAAAAATATAATTTTGATTCATACTTTTATTATCTTTACTATTATTATCAATGATTTTTTTATTTTTAATATATTCTCCAATTTTTTTGTTTATTAAAATAGGAATTGATTCTTTAATATAATGTACAATTGTAGAAATATTTGTTGAAGAAATATTTTCTTCAAATTCTTTTTCTTTAATATTTATTTTTTTTCCTTTAATCTGTTCAATAATATAATAATATAATTCATAAATAATCTTCTTATCTTCATAATTACTATTTTGTGCATCTGTAATTATAATACTCATTTTTAATTTTTAAATTTATAAAATTTATAAAAATAAAAACAATAACAAATAAAGTAATATATATATGTTAAAAAATTGATAAAAAGAACAGCATTTAATATTAACATCTTCATAAGAATAAGTAGAAATTTCTTGAACAGAAGAAATTTTATCTTTAATAATTTTTAAATCTTTTTTAATTCTTATACAAGCAGCAGAATCTTTTCCATTTATTTTAGAAGTAAAATAACAACAAGAATAATTATCACTTGTATTTTTAACAGCAACACAACTTTGATAAGTTGGAATAGTATCAATACATTCTTCACTGGCAGAATAAATATATTTAATAAAAATAAAAAAAACAAGAATTCCCTTATGAAACATTATTTTAAAAATTTATTAAATTTAGATAAAAAAAATAAACTAAACAATATTCAAATATATTTCTTATTATCGCTTTTTTTTCTTTTTTTAATTTTATTTAAATTGTATTTTCAATCATGTGACTTGGCATTCCAACTTGCATTTCTAAATCTGCAATTTTTTTCAATAAAGCAGTTAATAAATCTTGTAATTGTCTTTTTTGATCTTTTAAATTAGCAATTTCTTTTTGTAATTTAGCATTTTCATTTTTTTGATTAGTAAAATGATTATCCATTTCATCTTTAACTTTATTAATTTCATCAGATAATTTAGTTGAAATTTCTTTATTTTTTTGTTTTAATAATTCTTGTAATTCATCCTTATTATCACCTACTGTTTGAAGTTTACTATTTTCTTCATTGAATATTCCAGCAACATCTAATATTCTTTGTTCTAAATCTAATAATTTTCCTTTTAAAGATTCTATACTTCCTGAAAATGAATTTCCTGTTTTTTCAAATTTTGAACTTGTTCCTACTATATCTTTTTGAGATTGATTAAATTTATTTTGACTATTCATATTTTTTATGTTATATTTTTAAAATTTATTTAATAACTACTTTTAATTATATTTTTCATTTAATTGTTTAATTTTTATTTATTTCTTTTTTATTCTTATATATTATGAAATTTTATATTTTTATATTTAAAAATGAACAGGAGCTCTAAAGTTTTTATTAGAAATGGAAATGATATTTCAACTCCTAATAAATATGGAAAACAAAATAATTATAATAATTATAATAATAATAATGATGATTATCTTCAAGAAGAAAATAGAAGATTAAAAATGGAAATTTCAATAAAAAATAAAGAGCTTGAAGATGTTAAAAAAACATTTAATAATCTACAAAAACAATTAAATGAATTGAAAAGGAAATCCGCGAGTAAAAGAAGTAATAATTATTCAAACAGAAATAACAATAACAATTATTCACGCAGTAATAATAATTATTCAAATAATAATAATGTGCATTATAATAATTATATAAGAAATAATAATAGAATTTCTTCAAATGTATTAAATGATTCATTTGATGATTTTAATGATCCATTTTTTGGTAATTTTTTTTCTAATATTGCTAATCCTTTTATTGGAAGATCAAATAATAGAGGTTCATATAATAGAAATTTTAACTCTGGTGATTATATGAGTGATGAAAATTTTAATGAAATGATAAATCAATTTCATTAATTGATAATTAATTTTATTTTTATATATTATGAAATTTTTAATCTTGAAAAATATTGTCATTTTTCACCTATAAGATTCTTTTATAATTATATATATTTATTTGAAAAACGATTAAAATATTATATTTTATTAATTTAATTTAGTTTTCATTAAAATTTTTTGAATTTCTTTTAAATGTCAAAACTAAAAAACGTTTTTTAATAATTGTACAATCTATAGTTCTTTCTTTTCAGATTTTAATATTTTAAAAATCTCACTTTAAATTAATAAAACTTTGAAATCATTGAATAAATTATTTTTAAAAAACCATATATGAACAAAAACCTTATTCTTTTAAATTCAAAAATATTTTTTCATGTATTAATAATAATTTGAAATTAAAAAAAATGAAAATAAATTTCGATAAAATAGTTATACATCAAGAAAGAGAATGGATATTAAATTTATTGACAAACTTACTTCAATGTAAAATATGTATGAATCTTTTAAATGATCCATATGATTGTATTCATTGCAATCAAACTTTTTGTAAAAAATGTATTAAAAATTATATAAACACAAATAAGAAATGTCCATATGATATATACTTTAAAAATAGTCCAAAACAACCAAATATCCAAAAAGAAAAAGTACAATTTAATATTAAACCTTCTTCTGCAAATATTACAAAAATTATTAATTCATTAAAAATATATTGTAAATATAGAAAAAATGGATGTAACTCAGAATTATCAATTGAACAAGTAAAAGATCATGAAAATAATTGTTTATTTAAAAACCAGAAATTAATTAAAACAAAGATACTTGAAGAAGAAAAAGAGAAAAATAATAATTTGAATAAAGATAAAGATGAAAATTTTGTGTCTGAATTATTATTAAAAAAAATAGAGGATAAATGTATTAATAAAGAATTATCTAAATATAAAACGCAAGATAGTTGTGTTAGTTTTAGAAAATTAGATGATTTTGATAATAATTCATTAATATTATCACCAAAAGATAATTGTTCAAATTCACCAAAAAGAACACATTCATCAAATAATACATTAATCTTTAAATTAAATGAAAAAATAGATTCAATCTATAATATAATAAAAAGTGAAAGAAATTATAATTCATATAATATTAATAATAATAATAATAATAATAATAATATAACTAATACAGAATCTAATCAATTTGAATCATTTGAATATGATCCTCAATCAACACCAAAATTAGGTTGTAAAAATAATAAAAAAAATTATATTTCAAATCAAAATAGTAATTCAAAATCTTCTTCAAATAATGTTCATATACAGAAATTATTATATGATATGCAAAATTTAATTAATAAAGTACAAGATATTGAAAGATTAATTCAATCAAATAATTCTTTCCAAAAACAAAATTATTCTATTCAATCTGAAGAAAATAATATTAGTTCTCCTACTTCTTCTTATGCTTCAACTCATTACAATACAACTTCAAATTCTGCTTATAGTTCTTGTATAGATATTAAAAAAAAATTAAATGAAAAAATAAATAAACCTTTTAAAAATAATTTAGCTAAACAACCTATAAAAAATTCTATATATAATTATTCTGGAAGAAATAATAATATGAATAAAATATTATATAAAAAAAATACAATCAAAGAAAATAGTGATAAATTAAACTCTTCTAGTCATATTATTAATAATAGTTTAGATAATTATGAAGAAGTTAAAGAAATATTTGAAAAAGTAATAGATGAAAAAATTGAGGGTATTAAAAAATATATTGATGAAAAATGTTTAGAAGAGTTAAAAAAATTTTATATGGATATAACACTTGATAATACAAATTTATTTGCACAAAAATTTGATGAACTTCATGATGTAATCTGTCCAAATAAAAAATAAAGTATTAAAATTGTAATTCTTAGTTTATTAAATGGTTAAACAATTATTAAATAATATAAATTAAAATGTTTTTTAAAAAGTTAAATAAAATTTCTATTTTTTTTGCAAAATTTACAATAATCAATTTTTTCATTAATATTATTACAATTATTGCATTTCCATCTTCTTTCATTATTTTTATTTATTTTAATCTCATTTTTTTTTATTTCATTTTTCCTTTTAGAAACTATAGATGGTCTATTATACACAAAATTAACTAATTTCATTTGATTTTCATCTCTAATTTGAGAAAAAGTTTTTTCATTTTTACAAAAATTACATTTATTATAATAAACATTTCCACAATTTAAACATTTTTTTTCATATTGATTATTATTATTAGAAGTATAATATGTTTTTTTCCTAGTTTCTCCTTTATTTTTCCTTCTATTTCCAACATAAAAACTATCTTTATTTGTTTTAGAATTTTCATTTTCAATTAAATCAAAAATATTCATATCAATATTTTTACATTTAGAGCATTCAAAAGAAGAAATATTATTAACATTTTGACATTGAGTACAAAACCATTCATTTTTCAATAATAAAGGAGTAGTTCTTATATTATTATCATTTAATAAATCATCATCATTTATTAAATATTTACTTTTATCTTCTTCCATAATTTTTCTTGGAGGAGGTAAATCACTTAAAGTTTCATAAGTTAATAAATCATCATCATCATTAACTAATGTAGGATTTCCTTCTGAATCTAATTTTACTGTTTGAGGTTTTTTTCTTTTTTCATCATTTTTTCTCATATCATTTATTGATTTTATTAAATTTTCATCAAATGTTTTATGAGTTTGTGTGTCTTCTGGTCTTAATCTTGATTCTAAATTATATTCATTTGAATATGATATTGCATTTTCCATATCTATTTTTAAACTAAAATTATACATTTGAAAATAGTCTTCATCAGAAAATTTTTCATTTATTAAATCATTAAATTTAGAATTTTCTTCATCTTTATTTTGATAAAACAACATTTTGGGAAAATAATGATTTTTAATACAATATTTTAAAACATCTTTAAAGGAATCCATTTTTAAAGTTACCATATCATTATTTAATATCCAATATACTTCTACTTCATCTTTAGCATCTACATTTAAGAAAAAACATATATTATGATTATCTGCATAACATATTAATCCAAATAAAAAATAAGTTTGTACTGAATATGGATCATATACAGTAAATATTTCTTCATTTGAAAATATTTGAGGAATAGTATAAAATACTTTACAAATATCTGAAACTTTTGGATTAAATGTATTCCATGATAAAGTAAAGCATAAATATTTATTTGCTTTAATTAAAATAATATTTTTTTGAATTTTCTGTTCTTTACATTCACAATTTACATTACCATCTAATTCTGTAATATTATTAGAATACCTTTCTTTTTCAAAATCAAATAATTTACAATAAAATTCATCAAAATATTGCATATTTTCTAATTTAGAAATAATAAAATTAACATCAATATCATACATATAATTATTTGGAGGAAATTTTAATATATCACTTTTAGCATCACAATTAATACATTCTAATTGAGAAACTAAATTAATATAATAAGAATTATGAGATGGACAATTTTTATCTTTACATTCTTCTTTTTGTTCATTTAATAAAGAACCTTCTTGTTGACAATAACAATGAATTCCATTTAAAAATATATAAAATACATCACTAGGTTCTCCCATACTTCCAATTTTTAATAAATTTTTATCTTCATACATATAATCCAACTCTCCTCTTATATTAACTACATTACAATATCTTACCCCTTTTGCTATTTTATTAAAATATATTCTTGATGTTAATTGTCTATATTTTTCTAAAACTGTACTTAATTCAACTAATAAATTGAAATTTTCATGATCTGATATATCTTCTGTTTCAAAAAAATATTGAATTGGAAAAGTATAATGTAATGCATGGATTATTACATTTACAAAACAATTTTGTTCTCCTATATCATTTTTAAAAGGAGCACTTATTAATTTGTCTGGTTCATTTGGATCATTTTCTACTATTGTAGAAATTGTTCTTTCAGTCATTATTAAATTTTTTAATTTAATTTTTTCATATTCATTAAATTTTTTATTTTTTTTATAATAATAATCAAATTTTATTTTATAATTATGACTGATATTAATATATATACTTCTATAACACAATCTATTACTAATGATGTTGCTTTATTTAAAAATAATGAAAAGAATATAACTGAATTAAATAAAGATATGATTATAAAAATGTGCTTATTGTTAAATTTATCTAAAGAAGTTGTAGAAAAAAATGAGAAAATAGTTAAAGAACAAAATATTGAAATTGAAAGAATTTTAAAATTAGAAGAAAAAAAAAAACAAAAAATACAAACTGATCAAAAAAATAAAAAAGAGATTGATGAAAGTTCAGATGAAGAAAATAATGAAGAAGAATATTCTTTAAATCTTTTAATAAATCCTACATTACAAATTTATATTCCAATGAATCAAACTTCTTTTTCTTTAGAAGATAATGTTTTAGTTGATTTAAAAGGAAAATTAATTATTGATGATAATTTAATAAATCAAAAAAAAGAAATAAATGAAGAGAATGATAACATTATTTTTGATTTATCTTTTGAAGAACCTGTGATTCTTTCAAATATAAAAAAACCTGAAAATGAAATGGAAAATAATTTAATATTTAATGAAAAAAATATAGATAATTTTGAATTTAGAGATAATCTTAATTTATTAGATTTAAACTCAAATGAACCTATTGTTTTTTTAAATGATAAAAATAAAAATGAAATATCATTTATTCCTAATAAAAGAGCTTTTACTATTAGTTTTAAACAAACTCCAAATACATTAGATAAAGGAATCAATTCTCAGAGATCAACTGAAAGTAATTCAATTATTTCTGTAAATAATATTTATGAAAGTGAATTTAAAAATCATCTTTCAAATAAAATTTTTGATTATTATAACAAACAAATGCATATTACTTATTTAAGGAGATTACTTGATATTTATCTTAAAATTAAAAATAAATCTAATTTAGCTAGTTTTTGTGAAGAAAGAATGTTTTTAAATTTAACTAAAATGTATTTATTAAAAATTGGAATAAGTGATAAAAAGATTTATGAAGATACTTTAAGAAATTTAGTTTATAAAGGAGAAAAATGTGATTTTGAAAGTTTCTTAAATTGTTTTTTAAAAATATTAAAATTAGAAGAAGAGAATTTAATAATTAAATATAAATTTTTAATGTATCTTATATCTGAAAAAGATGAAGTTAATTTAAATCAATTAAAAAAATATTGTAATGAATTGATAAGAAGTAAATTAATATATGATGAAGAGATTTATAATGAAATTAGAACAAAAATAATTAATAAATATAATTCATTATATAAAGGAGAATATCAAGTTTTTTCTCTTAGGAATATTCTCTTAGTGTTAGAAACAATTTTTGAAAATAAATAAAAAAAGAAGTAATTAAAGAAATTCAAAATTTAAAAAAATTTAATTTATGTATATATATTATTTAATTTACTTTATTAAATAATTAAAACTTTTAGAATTTATTATTTAAAATAGATGAAAAGTAAAATAACAAATGTAACATTTTGGAATATTTATCAAAATATGCAATCTATTGATCTTAAATTCAAAACAATATATGATGAAGAAAGTGTGTGTCTTTTTACTTTTAGAATTCTTCCTGAAGTTTGTCAACAAATACTTTTAAGAATAATATATTTAAATGATTCAGAAAAAGCTATTTCTAAAAGAGATTTAATTTTTGAAGATTTAGAAATATATTCTTCCAAAAATACACATACACATAATAAAGATAATTTAATGACTTATTTAAATGTTCTTAAACAATTATCTATTATTCAAGATAATGGAGAATATATTGTTATTGAACCTACTTTTAAAAAAAAATTTAGAAAAATTTTAAATGTTGGAATAACTCAAATAAATAATACTTTAGGTAAAAAAAAGAAAAAATTTCATAAAATACTTCAATTAGGAATAGATTCTTTACAAAAATTTATAATAGAATATTTTTTAAAATTTGAAAAAGATAATTATATTGATTTAAAAGATGATACGAAAATGTCTGATTTTACTAGAAAAAGATTTTTAATAAAGAATCCAAATGGATATTATAAATTAAATTCAAATGCTATTAAATGTATATTAAGAGGAAGGGATTATCTTTTAAGAACTTGTGTAGGATTATTTTTTGGATATATAAAAGATTATTTTAAAAATGAAAGAAATACAACAAAAGAAATAATAAATATAAAATTCACAAAATTTACTAAATTTATTTTCCAATTATGTTCATATGAAATATGTACTTCTTTTTCAAAACTTCCTCAAGATTATGATGATACTTTATATTATGAAATTTTAAATATTTTAAGTATAATGGGAATAATATATAAAAAGTATAATGAACATAAAAAAGAAACAAAATATTTTTGTACTCCATTAATTAAAAGTATATTTGAAGATGTTAATTTAAATTCCCAAAATTCAGAAAGTGAAAATAATAATGGTAATTTTTTAATAGTAGAAACAGATTTTAATATATATGCATATACAAAAAATGAATTAGATATAAAAATATTTGAATTATTATTTGAAGTGAATTATATATTTGATGGTTTTATAGCAGGAAGAATAACAAGAGAAAAAATAAGAAATATATTAAAAAGAGATATTGATGCTAATCAAATTTTAGATTATTTAAGTTCTCATTCTCATCCAAAATCAGGTTATGAATGTATTATTAAAGGAAATAAGTATAAAATTCCTGAAAATGTTGCTCATCAAATTATTATGTGGGGTGATGAAATTACTGTCTTAAATCCTGAAAATGTCCTTTTATTATATGACTTTATTGATGATAATCAATATGATGGTTATATGGAAAAATTAAAAAATATTGAAATTATTTGGACTGATAAAAAAAATAGATTAATTGCAGTGAAGAAAAAATATGAAAATTATATTAAAAGAGAATTTCAAAATCAATAATAATATTTTTGATAATTAATTAATCATTAAATTATAAACAAATAGATTATATTATTAAAATATTAAAATTAAACTTAAAAAAAATGATATTCCCTTTTATCATACTAATATTCCATTTATCATTTGAAAAAGAAGAACTAAAATGTCCTACATACAAAGAAACAACTTTAGAGCCAAAAGAATGTTTATATAAGCAATCCCCATTAAGTATTCTTTTACATAAATGTAATAAAAATTCAAAATGTATAATAGATAAAGAAATAAAAGAAGGAATATGTAATAAAAATGAGAAAGAATATGATAAATTATCATATCCAGGAGGAAAATGTGAAAAAGATTCAGATTGTCTTTCAGATATATGTACTAATAATATATGTGAAGGGAAAAAATCAGGAGAAGATTGTATTGATAATAGTGAATGTTATTTTGGATTAAGTTGCTTAAATAATTTTTGTAAAGTTCCTAAACCTAAATTTACAGAATGTTCAAATACTAATGAATGTAAATATCCTTTAAAATGTTTTAAAGGAAAATGTATTGAATTATTTTCGATTGATAATGGAATTGAGGTTGATGAAGAAAATGCTTTTTTATGTAAAAGTGGAAGAGTTTATTTAGGAAAATGTAATTCTTTAAAAAATGATAATTTAAATTGTGAAAGTGATAATAAGTGTTTTTATAGTAATAATAATGGAGAAACTTTTGAAATTGATGATTTATGTAATTGTGAATTTAGTTTTGGAAATGATTTAAATATTGAGAAAAAATGCTTAAATGGTGATATTGATAATGATAATTGGAATAAAGTAATTAAAATAATGAAAAAGACTTTATTACCTAATAATACAAAATATTGTAATAATGAAGAAAAAATAGGAAGTTATTGTAGAGAAATTCTAAGAAATAATTGGAATGCAAGAATAGAACAAATATATTTAGATAAATATTTAATAGAAAGTAAATATTCTTCAATTTTACCTCAAAATCCTATTGAAAAAGAATTAATAATGAAAACAATTTATTCTTTTGATGATACTCCTCCTATTCAAAAAGAATTTAAATGTCCGAAAATAAATTTAGGTGAAATTACTTTTGATAATAATACATGTGCATATGGAGAAAATCCTTTTAATGAAAATGGAGATAATATTCAAGTATATATTAATCCAAAACCATGTGAATATGGTTATATATGTAATTTTGATGAAAAGAAATTAAAAAATAATTGGTCATATAATTCAACATGTGAATATAAATTTGGTGCAAATAATAATTATCAAAATTACTTAAAATTTCCTGGAGAAAAATGTACAAGTGATAATATTTGTATGAGAGGAAATTACAATGATATAGGAGAATGTAAAGATGGTATTTGTACTGGTCATTTTGAAGAAGAAATATGTAAAAGTAATTCAGATTGTAATTTAGGATTATTTTGTAATGAAACAATTGGAATTTGTAAAAAATTAAAAAATAAAGGAGAATACTGTACTAATCAATATGAATGTAAAAATAATTTAGGTTGTATGAATAATACTTGTATTGAATATTATTCTCTTCAAGCAGGAAGTTATGTTGAGAAAAAAGGAATTAAAGATTTTAAAGTTTTATGTAAATTTGGAGAAGTTGACGAAAGAAGTGGAAAATGTTTAGATGAATTAAAATATTATAAAGTTAAACCTGAAAATATCGATTCCAATGGTTTTGTTAAATGTGAGATAAATGAAATATGTAATTATACTTCTGGAGATGATTTAAATGAAATATATACTAAAAAATGTGAATGTGGTTTTAATAAAAATGGAAATTCTTATTGCCCTTTAAGTCATGAATATAATAAAGAATCTTGGGTTAAATATTTTGATATTAAAAAACAATATTATAGTGATGAATGTCATACTTTGAAAAGATATGATTGTGTTAATTATGATAATTATAATTTAATTAGTATGTATAAAAGAGAAACTATAGAAGCACATAAATTTTATGGAGCTGAAAAAGGAGTTATTGCAACTTTAAAAGGTTTTAATTTAAAACTAAATTATTATTTACTTTTGGTATTATTTTATGTAATAATTTAAATTTTTTAATTTCAAAAAAAAAGAATAAATAAAAATAACTCAAAAAAAAAAGAACAAATAAAAAAAATCTCAAAAAAAAAAAAATTATAATAATAAAAAATATAAGAATATTTAAATATTAGTATATCTAAAAAAAATTAATTTCCTAAAAGACAAAAAAAATAAAAAATGAACCCCGAACATCAAAAACTTCTTGATGAAAGTGTGCAATATCAAAACATGATAAACATGAATATTCCATTCACAACAATGCAAAATATAAATAATGAATCAAACATAATAAAAGATGCAAATAATAGTAAAGATGAAAAATTAATAAATGAATCAGAAGAAGGAAAAAAGAATAAAAGGCGTTCAAAGAATGAGACTCAAGGAAGAACATTTATATGTAAATTATGTGAAAAAAGTTATTTATCATATCCCGCATTATATACTCATTGTAAACAAAAACATAATACTAGTAATACAAGTGGAAGAGGAAGAGGAAGACCTAAAAAAGATAATGGTGATAATCAAGAAAGATTAAAATATAATCCTTTAGATGCTTCTTATTTTTTAAAGGATGATAGAACTGGAACTACTGAAATTGAAGAATTTGAAAAATCTATAATTAATGCTTTTAATATTTTATATTCTAAAGATAATTTTGATAGAAATAGTAAAAAAGAAATGAAAAATTATGATAATATTATTAATCATCCTTTTCTAGGAAAATTTATTCAAAGTAATCATGATAGATTAATTAAAATTGATAATGAAAAAGAAATATGTGATAAAGTTTTTATGGATTATTTAAATAAAATGAGCATGCATGTTAATCCTACTTATTTTACTAAATTAATTATATTTGTTACTTTATTTAGAGAATTTGTTAATATTTGTGATAGGAAAAAAAAAAAAGATTTACAGCCTTCTATTAATATATATGAAATTCCTGATTATACTATGGAAAATAATCCTGAAGATGTACCTGATTTAAGTAATGAATTTATTAATGATTTCCTTGAAACTGAACAAAATTTATTTGATTTTAATAAAGAAGATTCTATTGATTTAACTCAAAATTTCTGTCATTGGATGTATGAAAATAATTTCACTTCTTCAAAATTAAGTTTAATTTCAAATGATAATAAATAGAATATTTTATATATTTTTAATTTATATTCTTTAAAATATTGAAAATTTAATTTTTTTTCTTAGAATCTTTAATTTAATTTTATAATTAAATGTAAAAAATATTATTGGATAATGTATTAATAAAAATAACCGAGATCAAAAATTATATTAAATTGAATAATCCTGAAAAAAAAATAAAACTTTGATATTAATATTAATATAAATAATCATAAAATAAATATTTAACCAAAAAAACAAAAAGAAAAGAAAGAAGAAGAAAATTGTTCCCATTATTCATAATCATTGTCTACTGTATATTTTATTTTTTTGTATTTCTTAGTTTTTCAAATAATTGATGAGAAGTTTTAGGGTTAATCAATAAATAAATTTCAATTCAAATTTATAAATATATTTTTTTTTTTTTAATAATAGTTTATAATAGCAATAATTTATTTTTTATTTGAAATTTTTTTTATTAACTTTGGAAATAAATATTTTAATTTTATTATTTAGAAAAATATTTATTTCATACTTAACTTAACATTCAAAACCTTAAAATTATTTTTTAAACATTCACATAAATCATCTATATATTTACATATTAATTAAACAAATTTTATATTCATAAATTAAAAATCTTGATCAATTTTTTTAATATCTTCAATAGTTAACATAGTAGAAAAAGAAGTTAATATTTTATTTTTTTCAGAAATTTCATCAATAAAAGTTAAATTTTGTTTCTTAATTTCATTTTCAATTTGCTTGTTCTTACTTATGATTTTACCTTGTTCTTCAATATACCATTTCATACATATATTTAATAAATCCATTAAAGAATATTTTTGTTCATGATACCAATTCAAAAAATTAGATACTTTATCATAATCATTATTACAAAGCTCACACAATATTTCAAATATTTCAAAATTTTCATAATTAATATTAGTTTTATACTCATTGATATTATCTTTCACATTTAAAAAAATTTGGACTATAATATTATTTAATTGGTTTTTTAATATATTATAAATACATTCAAAAATTTTTATCCTAAATCTTGGAATAATTTTTGAAAATTTTAGATATGAATAATTCTTTAAATGAAATATAAAATTTTTAATAAAACTATATAAAGCTGGATAATTAATTTTAGAAATATCTTTTGATTTATCATAAAAACTCAAGAAAATATTATTTATTTGAGTTATTAACGAAGTAATATAATTATTTTCTATTAAAGAAACCAATTCATTTGAATCTTTAAAATTAGAATGATTAATTTTATAAACAATAAATTCATCACATAAAGTATCATTTAACATTGAGAAAATTTCATAAAAAGAAATATTAAACTTATTCATTATTTTATTAATATTAATACTATATTGAGATGTATAATTTGTACTTTCAGTTAAAGAAGAATTTAAAGATTTACCTGAATCATTGATTAATTCTCTTAAATTAATTTTAATTAATTCATCTCCTGAAATTCTTAAAGATTCAATTAAATTATTTTTTACTTTTTTCAAGCAATAACTATTCCAAATTCTCATACATAATCTTATTATTGAAAATTTAGGTTGAGCAATTTTAGTAATATGAATTGAATCATAAATATAATTAATACAAATAGATAAATTTTGGTATTTTTCATTAATATCAATTGCCATTTGACAATAATTTTTATATCTTATATTATATTCATTAATAATATCTTCTGGTCTTGACATATCATTAATATAATTAATAATTATTGCACAATAACCCATTAAAGTTAAGGATAAAATTCTTAATATATGAATCGGAAGAGTTTGTTTTGAAATATTAAAATGATTATTATTAAAAATATACCATCTTAATTCTATAAGTATTTGTTTTAAAATGTTATTTTGTTTAATAATTTGAACATATGATTGAATATTATCTATTAATTTTTCAAAAGGAAAGTGTTTTTGATTTTCAATACTAAAATTATTACTGCCTTTTTTAAAATAATTATCAAGTTCATTATATAAATTTTGTTCTTCATAAAGCATATCCATTAAATAAATTTGTAGTTCAGAATTTGCAAAACTTTCAAAATATTTATTTTGTTTTCTTAATCTAGGAAAAGGGTAAACATCCTTCAATTCTTTATAAATTACAGTTTTCATTTCTAAAATTTCATTTGATAAAATATTATTCCATAATTTCCGTATTGTTATATTTTTTTTTAATAATTTTTTCCAATCAGTTGGTGTTATTAAAGAAACAGAAGGGCTATCTAAAATAAATGAAAAATTATTCATGCATCCATCTCTCCATTTATTTTGAAGATGATTTGATAATTTAAAAAAATATTTATTTACCTGTAATAAAATTGAAAAATCTTTTAAATTTAAATATGATATTATTAATAATACTAAATTTCCATTTTCTAAAGTAGAAACTCTTGGAGAAGTTTTTTTTTTATTACTTCTCATAATATTTAATTTAAAAAATTATTTGATTAATAATAGCTATTGTTTAAAAGTTAATGTATTTTTTTAAATGTAAAAAAATTTTTTTTGTTTAGATATTTTTAAGGTAAATATTGGATATTTAAAGAAGATTTTTTAATTATTTTTATAATAAGCATTTTTAATAAATTATAGATAATTTTTGAGCACAGATGAAGTATTGAATATGATAAAGATTGTTTTGTAATTCTGATTAATTTTGATGAATAAATATTATTATATTTATTTTATTTCAATTATTTAATTTTTGATTTTAAATTAAATTATATCTAAACAATATAAATAAAAGCAATTAATTCACATTGATTTATTATTTAGGCAATGTCATCAATTTAATATATTCATAAAAAAAATTAAAAAAATTAATTGTAAAAAAAATTATTTAATTCGTTGGAAAAATTTTGTAGTAAAAAAGACTCTAAAATAATAAAATAAAATATATAATTAAAATAATCATTTTTAAATATATATATAATAATTTAAATATTTTACTACATGAAAAAAAAATTCAGTATATTCAAAAAAAGAAAGTATAATATCGATTTTTATATCTTTAAATTTTTAAATTCTATTTTTAAAAGTTTTATTTAAAATTAAAATATATTTAAAATTTTAATCAATATTCTTTCCTAATTTTTCACAAATTTTAACATATAATAAAACAGCTTTACTAATATGAAGAGATTGAAATTCAATTTCATTTTGTTTTTCAAAAGCTTTAATTTGATCTAATATAGATAGATTAACATTCATATCTTTTAAATTATATAATAATTTCAATTTTAATTTAGTGAAAAAAAACAAATTAAAACTAGGTAAATTTGTCATAAATGCTATTTTCCACATATAATAATAAATCCCTTCAAACCAATCATTAATTTGTTCATCATTTTCAAAATATAAATCAATAGTTCTTTTAGGAAAATAAATAGACATAAATAACCAAGGATGAAAATTCTTAATAACATTAATTGGATTTAATCTTTTTTTTAAATTTTCAGAAACACAACCAACAGTTATTTTAGTTATTTGAGATAAAGGTAAAATTTTAATAGGTTTTTTATCACTTATTGTTTTATATACTAATAAATTATATGTATTGTTTTCTGGAGCTATTTTATATAAATGTTTTGTATAACCTTTAGAATTAAAATTAAATTTTGTTAATTCTTTTCCTTGAGCTAATTTTTCTAATTTTGTTTTTAAAAAAGCTTCACTTAAAATGTAATTTTGTTTCATTTTATCACTCATTTTTATATAGTTTAAAGTATTTAATTTAAATTTATTTAAATTGTTTTTTAAAACTGATTTTTTTCTTATTATAAGTAAATTTTCAAAAAGTAATTTTAAAGATTTAGTTATTTCACTATTTATATTTAATATAGAAATCATAGAAAAATTTATTTCATCATTATCTAATAATTTCATTGCCATTTCTATTTGATTTTTTATTTCATCATTTTGATTTTCTGGTTTTGATAAATATCTTAATGCATGTTGAAATAAAATTTTAATTAAAAATTTATTTGTTGCTTTATTATTTTCATTTTCTGAATTATTATTATTTTCATTATTATTATTTATTATATTATTATTTGCATTTAATTCATTTTCTAAATCCCATATTCTTTTATATATTTCAACGGCAGTATCCATTCTTAATTTAAAATCATTTAAAATATTATTTATTTTTTTTTCTTTTAATTTTAAATCTTTATTATATTTGTCTTGATAATATTTAACTAAATTTGCTAAAGTTGTTTTTATTGAATCATTAATTTTTCCTTTATAACAGAAAGAAGCAGCCATTTGATTAATTAATAAAAAAATAAAACCTGAAGATTCTTTATTTTTTTTACATCTTGCAACTTCTTCATTTAAACAATTAAACCAATATTTAATATTATTTTCTCTTAAAGTTTTATGCAAACCAAATAAACATTTATTTGCATTTTTATTTTGATTATTTAAATTTTCATTTGTACTATTATTCCAAATTTCTTCCCCTATATTATTTTCTAAAATATTTTGATTAATTTCATAATATTTAGATAAAGAATCAACTCTAAAAAAAATAAAAACTAATTCTTTCAACATTTGTAATTTGAAAAAATCTGAATTTTCATTATTTTTAATTAATGTAATACAATTCTTAAATTGATTTTTACAATCAGAAATTTTATTTAAAGAAAGAGAAGTTAAAGATAAATTAGCTAAAACTCTTAAATGAAGAAATTGTATTTGTCTATCAGAAGAAGAATTTTCAATTAATCTAGAAGAAATAACTTTTGCTTTTTCTAAATAATTATATGATTCTTCAAAATTTCCACAAAAAAATTGACAAATTGCATGATTTGTTAAACTTTCTATATGTTTTAAATCATCTAAATCTTTTGCTAAATTTATACATTCTTCAAAAGCAGTCATTGCATTTTTATAATTTTTATCTCTTAAATATTGATATGCTTGTAAATTTAATTGAACATATTTTGATATTGTTTTTATTTTATTATTTGATGTTGAAATTTTACTTTCTTCTTGATTTGTATAATTTATCATTTTTTTATTTATTTTTTTTTTCTGAAAATTTATTAATTATTGGTGATTAAATAATGCAAAATGAAATTATGGAAAGAAATAAATGTTTGAAAAGTAAATTAAAGGTAATTAAAAATCAAATTGAAAATGAATTGAAAAGAGAAAAAAGAAGTAAAGTTGATAATCAGAATGAAAATATTAATTTGAAAAAAAATATTCAATTTAATATTTTATTTGATAAATTTAAAAACAAAATTGAAAAGTTAAATTCCAATGTAGTAAATTCAAATTTATTATTAAACTCAAAAAAAAATGAAGATAAAATATATTGTTTAAAAGAAGAATTAAAAGCATTAAAAAAAGAAAATGAAACTTTAAATAAATATAATCAAAATCAGGAATTAATGTTAAAAGAAAATAATGAAAAAATAAATTATTCTAATGATAAATTAAGAATAGAAAAATGTAATCATTTAAAAGAAGAAATTAAAATATTAAAAGATTATAATATAAAAATACAAAATCAATTAAAAAAACAAGACAATCAAATAATTAAAATAGAAAATCATTGTAAATTAATAAATGAAAATATTGAAAATAAAAAGAATTCAAAAAATAAAGATCTTTCAAATATTGATAATGAAATTAATTCATTGTCAGAGCAAATCAACCAAAATATATTATTATTAAAAAATCAAGAAAATACTTATAAAAAAACTATTAAAAATCAAATGTCAAAAATTGAACAATTATCTGAAGATATAAAAATATTAAAAATTCAGATTAATCATATAAAAAAAGAAGAATCAATTAATTTATTAAAATATAAAGAAATAGAAAAATTAAAAAATAATGTAAATAAAATACTAGTTAAATCACAAAGTAATAAATCAATGAATTTTAATAATTATAGAATGATAAATAGAAAAAATATTCCATTTGAAATTGGAAAATTTAGGAATAAAAGTCAAGATAATATATTTAAAAAAAAGTATAATAGTTTTCATTCTACCGTAAAAAAATTTGATAAAAAAAATATAAGACATTTAATATTAAATAAAGAATATACTGAAACAAATAATGTTTCTTCACTTAAACCTTTTTAATATAATAAAAGTTTTATATAATATAAATATATTAAATAGTTTTTACATATTAATAATTTTAAATAACAAAATGAATTATTAATTAAAAAAAGAAAAAAAATAATGAATGTTAAAACTACTTATTCAGCAATTGCAGAAATGAAATTAAATATTGATGATTTGATCAAAGAATTTCAAGTTAATGATGTTGTTGGTTTTTCAGGATATCTTTTAGATTTATGGAAAGAATTATATATTTTTTCAGATGATATTATTGAAGGAATGAATTTTTTAACTTTTAGAAAAGTAATTTTTTAAAATATAACAATTCTTTTTTAAAATAGTATTATCCCTTACCAGGTTTAATTTCAAAAAGATTATTTTCATTATTTAATAAAAGTAAAACAGGCTATTTAAATAAAGAAGAATTTTTAACAGGGATGTCAAAATTATATACATCATATTTTAATTATTTATCAAAATTTATATTTGATTTTTATGATATGGATGATGATGGTGAAATAACAAAAGAAGATGTTAGATTAATATTATCTTCATTACCTATAAAAAAGCAAAAATATTCATTTTCATATAAATTTGTTTTAGAAGAAAATTGCTTTGTTGAACAAATAATGATTCAAGAAGAAATAACTAAAATAATAAAACAAATGTTTAAAAAAGAATCAATGAAATTTGATACATTTAAATTATATATTTCTAAAATTAATATTGATCCTTTTATTTTTCCTTTATTATGTTTATATGATTCAGTTCCATTTACAAAACAAACAATAAATTATTATTCTTCAATAACTCCTTTAAAAAATAATTTTATTCAAATTGATGATGGTTATCAAACAACAAATTCATCTTTAAATGATAAACATTTAATAACTCCTTTTCCTAATCTGTATTCAAATTTTGAATCAAGTGAAACTTTACTTAAAAATGATTATTTAAGGCAATTTATCTCTCAAAAAGATTTAAAAAATTTAGATTATGATTTAGGACCAAAAAAAATGAGTATTCCTTTTAGTATTCAATTAAGAAAAAGTTTACAAGATGATTATAATGAAAGTCTTAAAAAAGATGACTTTGGAGATAAAAAATTAAAAAGAAATTCAATTGTTAATATTAGCGATAATTATTTGTTAGATAATATTAATGCTGATGATATTGAGATTGATAATAATAAAATGGTTAGAGCTTCTTATTTTAAAAATGATAATCGATTAAATTTTGAAGGTTTAATGTATAAAATGACTAAATTACAAAAATTAAAAATTGTCTATGTTAAAATTTTTGGTAATGATATTTATTATTATAATAAACTAGGAGATTCAAGACATAAATCAAAAAATAATTTAAATTGTTTATACTTAAAAGAAAATGCTTTAGTAGAATGTGAAAATAAACAATTTTATAATTTCCAATTAATTTTCCCTAAAAAAATAAAAAGTTTTTATATAGAAGATGAAGAAAAATATATAAATTGTATAAAAATAATAAAAAAAATAATTCGTTGGAAAGATATAAATGATTATGATATAAAGGAAAAAATAGGAATAGGAAAATATGGTTTAGTAAGAAGAGGAATACATAAAATAACAAAAAGAAAAGTAGCAGTTAAATATGTAGATAAAAGAGAAATGACATTACAAGAAATGTATTGTTTATATAATGAAATAGATATTTTAAAAATAATTCATCATCCAAATTTACTTCAACCATATGATATAATAGATTATCATGATTCATGTTACATTATATCAGAATATATTCAAGGAGGAGATTTATATCAATTTTTAGAAAAAAAAGATTATAAATTATCAGAAAGTAAAGCAGTAAATATAATACAACAAATATGTGTCGCTGTATATTATTTGAATACATATGGTATTATTCATAGAGATATTAAACCAGAACATATTTTATTAGATGATTATAATGAAGAACCAAATTGTAAATTAATTGATTTTGGTTTAAGTTGTTTTATTTTTCCAAAAGAAAAAAGAAATGAATCTTATGGAACAATAGGTTATATTCCTCCTGAAGTTTTAGAAGGTAAATTATATGATAAATCTTGTGATATTTGGACTATTGGAATTTTATCTTATTTACTTTTAGTAAGATGTTTACCTTTTGATGATGATCATTCTGATGAAGAAATTAAAAATATGATATTAAATGAAGAAGTTTCTTATCCTCAAAATTTGTGGAAAAAAAAATCTAAAGAAGGATTATTTTTTGTTGAAAATGTTCTTAGGAAAGATGCTACTCAAAGATTTAATATTAAAGATATTTTAGATTTACCTTGGTTTAATAAATTCACTAAAGCTAAATTACCTGGAATGAGAATTAAATATAAAGGTGATAATATTTTTTGGTATTATACACTTTATGATGAAAAACAAATTGAATATTATAAAGATGAAATTAAGAAAATTAAAAGTACTATTTAATAAAATAAAATGTTATTTTTAATTGATTTTTACTTTTTTAATAAAGTAAATATAAAATTAATTTATATAATTAATTAATTTTATATATGATTATCTCTTATAGGATCACCTATTAATTCCATTAAAGAATCTCCACATCTATGAAGAATAGAAACAAGTGAAGTTATTCTTTTGAAAAAATCAACAAAAGCAATTATTTTGAAAAAATAATTTTCTTCAAAAAATTTATGAAAAGGCCAAAGTAAAATTTGAAGAAATGACATCATATAAAAAAAAGGATTTAAACCAATTGATATTGCAAATATTATACCATAAATTAGAAGTAAATTATTTTTTTTATCTAATTCTCTATATCTTTTTGGTGCTGCATAAAAACTAAAAAAAAATGAAGGAATAATTAATATTAATAAATATAAAAATATAATACTAATAATCTTACAAAATGTGTTTAAACATAAATAAAATATTTTTTTACATGTTAATGGAGGTTTTGGTAGTGGAATATATTCTACTATATCATTTAAATAATCATTATTATTATCAATTAAAATATTAATTGAAGTTAAATTTAATTCTTTATTAATAATATCTGAACTGATTTTATTAATTTTTAATTTAGTTTTAATATCATGAGAAATTTTTTTCTCATGTAATAATTCTTCTTCATTTATTTTAGTAAAAATCATTAAATGAGAATCATTAATTTGTTTATTGTCATCTCTTCTTTTATACTCTAAATATTTTTCTTTTATATTATCATCTAATATATTTATATAATCATCTGAAAATGTATACCAACATCCTTCTATAGGACAAAAAAATAAATAATCAAAATTATTATTATCTAATTTTAATTGTAATTCAGCTTTTAAACAATTATTACATATTATATGACCACAATCAAAATCATTTAGTTCATCTCGATTATGATATTCATTTAGACATTTATTACAGATATTTTCATTTATTGGATTAACATCATCTAATTCATTCATTTAAATTAAAAAAATTTGAAATAATTAAAACCATAATAATCATCTTTAAATTTATTCATAAAAAATTAATCATTAAAATTAACATTATAATATTAAAAAAACAAAAAAAAATAGTTTTTTAAAATCAACGAATTTTTCTTAAAAAAGCAAAATTAAACATATATTTAATTCCCAACTAAATATTCTTCTTCATTAGGAATATGTGTTTCAAGATAAGCAATATTTAATTTTTGATCATCATCTTCATAAATAGTAAAATCAGGATAAAATTCTTTTCCTTTCATTTTTAAATAATCGTCGAAAATTTTTATAGAATTTTCATTATTTAACCAATGATTATCTCTAAATAATTTTAAAGATTGAATTCCAGTATTTTCCATTAATTTATTTCCTAAATCAGCAAATCCATCATCACCAATATCATTATTAGTAATATCTAAATGAATTAACGTTTTATTATTCTTTAATCCATCACCTAAAACTTTAACTCCTCTATCTCTTAATTTATTCCCACTTAAATTTATACTTTTCATAATATCATTTTTATTTAAATAATCTCTTAAATAAATCATTCCTTGAAAACAAATTTGATTTCCACTTAAATCAAGAACAACTAAACTTTTATTATTAACTAAACTATGAATAATAATATTCAAAGCTTCAAATCTTATTCTATGAAATTTCAAAGATAATTTCTTTAAACCTGAATTTGATAAAAACATTTTTCCAAAATGATTAAAAAAATGTTGATCATATGATTTATAAGAAGGATCATCAATATTTAAAACTTGTAAAGTATTATTTGTAGTTTTTAAAGCACTAGTTATTGAAATTATTCCATCCCAATCATATCTATTTCCTCCAACATTTAAATTTACTAAATTTGGATTTTTAAATAATAATTCATTAATTGACATTAAACCCAAATTACCAAAAATATTTGTATTTAAATTTAAATGAGTTAATTTATTTTTCCCTTTTAAAGCCTTATTTAAATTCTCACATCCATTATCACCTATTTGATTACCTTCTAAATTTATTTTTTCTATATTTTCAGCATATTCAATTAATTTTGATAAAATTGAAACTCCTTTATCAGTTAATTTATTATAAGATAAATCAATGAGATGTATATTTTTAACAAAAGACATATAAGCTATACTTAAAGCTTGCATATCTTCATCTTTTATTCTATTTTCAAAATTATATTTTGCATTTCCAGGATATGGAATATTTACTATATCTGCTCCATTTGAATCTTTTTCTTGTTCTGATTCTAAATATGTCTTTACTTGAGGTATAAAGTGAAAATGAGATCTTTCACATAATTCTGTGTATTTATGTAATACTTGCTGTTTCATTTTTTTTATTTTAATTTATTTTATTATTTATAATTATTGTTTTTTTAGTTATTTGAATTTTGTTTTTTAATAAAGAATTAAAGAAAGAAAAAGTTATTTTTATTTTTAATTTATTAATTTATAATGTTTTATTATTTGTTTTCCAAATCAATGAGATATTTAAGAAAATAAAGTAAAACTTATTTTATATCCTTCTCTTTACAATGAAAATAAAAATGGAAAATATTCTGAATTTTAAAGTTGAAATTTTAATCATACAAAATTGATGGAAAAATATGTAAAATATATCATAAAAAGAGTATTGAAGAAGGATTTAATATATTAAGCAATTATCTTAAAATATATAAATAAAATCAAAATATAAATGAAAAGAAAAAAATTATTAAAAGAAATTTTTATTTTTTAGGGAATTTTTAACTTTTTTGACTGGGTTTATAATATTCCTTTATTTAGGCACTTTTAAGGTTTGAAGTTTTTATCTAAAATCTTTTTATATTAGAGAAAATTTAGAATACTTAGTTCTGATTGTATTTGGTTTATAGATTTAACATTAATAATACTTTTATAAATTTTATTAGAAATTCTATCATATGATTATAGAAACATTAAATATATCAAGATAGATAATTTCATATTTAAATTTTATCGACAAACCTAATTTATTATCAAATAAATTTTAAGTTAATATATTTGTAAAAATCTTATTTTTTCTTTATTAATATATTCATTATTCAAATTTAATATATATAATTATATATAGTCTTCATTATGTTTATTTGAAAATATGGATTTAAGGTAATTTCTATTTATTTTTTAATTTCATTTAATAAATAAATTATTTATTTATTTTCAAATTAAAATTATTCTTCATTATCATTATATTATTTTACATGAAGCTCCATTTTTTTGAAGATTTTCTTTTTCTTCTTCTAATTCTATTTTCTCTTCATCTAATTGTGGAATTTCATATTCTTTTAAAATATTCATTATATGATCAATATTTTCATTAGTTTTACAAGAAATTTCAAAATATTTACAATTTCTAATATTTAAAGCATATTTTTCCATTTCATTAGTATCAACCATTCTTTTTCCTTTATTTTTTTGAACAATATCAAATTTATTTCCACAAATTATTATTTCAAGACCAATATTATCAATTATTGAATGACCAATTATTTCTATTAATCTCTTCATATATTCACATGATTCTTTATCTGTTAAAGAAAAAATTATAAAAATTATTAAAACTTGCTCAATATCATTTTTAAATATTGGTGTACATTTAAAATCATCATTATCAGTTAATTCTTTTATTGTAAAAAATTTATTTTCCATATTTAATCTTGAAGTTTGGATTCCTATTTCTGTACTTGCTATTTTTTCATCGAAAGAAAAATTAAATAATTTTCTCATAAAAGAAGTTTTTCCAACTCCTTTACTTCCAAGAATATATACTTTATTTGGTTCTTCAATAACAGAATAATCAGTATTTCTCATAACTTAATAAATATAAAAAATTAAAAATAAAAAAAAAATAAATCAATTAAAAAAACATAAAAAATGTATTTTCAATTAAACCATATTTTTAAATATCTTTATGCAAAATCAAAACTATATTTTCTTGTATTAAATATTTCTAATTTTTCATTTAATGCAAATAATAATAGCAATAATAAACCATAAAAAATTATATAATGTAACAATCAATCAAATATATTCTCATCCTTTATATTAAATCCTTAAGAATAAATCCTTAAAGTTTAATTTTATTTCTTATTTTTGATTATTATGAAGATAAGGATATTATTGTTACATATTATTCTATTCTTATACCTTTATAATACCTAATAAACCTTTAGATTTAAATGAAGTACTTGAAAGAGATGTGTTAAATAAGAATATTAAAAATAAATAAAGACAAATTTTTAATATACTTTCACTTAAAACTTTAAAAATTCCATATGAAGCTTTATAAATTCTTTATAAATAATCAAGCAAATCAATATAATATTGATATAGGAAAATTGTATTTATATAAAAAAGAAAATGGTGAATCTTGGTTTTATTATATAAAATTCTTTCATTAAATTTATTTCTTGAAATAATATTCATTATAATAACAAATCAATTTAAAAAAATAGAATAAAATTAAATATTCAAATGATTGTTAATGTTTTATTTCATCGCATAATAAAATATTAAAAAATGTGAGATAAGAAGAAAAAATTTAGAAAAATAAATATGAATAGATAAGGATATTTTTAAAATATGAATAACTTAAAATAAATTATTGATAGGTTGAATAAAATAAATTTGAACCTATTAATTATTTAATGTTATTAAATTACATATATCAGCAGAATATAATAAAAATGATATTAAAAATAATTTAATTTATAAATATTAATTATTTAATAATTTTAATAATATTATTTTATTTTTATATATATGTACAAATTTTAAATTATTATTTTTTATATTTTTTTATTTATGTAATTATTTGTGTTTTCATAAAATATAATAAAAAAAGTAATTCAAATAGAAAGTTAAAAATATTAATTCAAACAATTTTAAATTAAATAAAGTATAAAATTAACAAAAAGGAATTATTAATTAAGTAATATAAAAAATGTTTCTCAAAATTAAACAATAAATCAATTAGTAAATAAAAAAAATAATGGGAATAAATTGTATTTCATGTATAAATGAAAGAATAATAAAGTCAGAAATTCCAGTAGAAATATCAAAATATTCAAAATCATTAAACCAAATAATAAAAATCCAAAAATTAATACGTGGATATCTTTCAAGAAAAATATTCAAAAATTATTATTTAACATATATAACCCCAAACAAAATAAATTTAAAGCCAACAAACAAACCAACATATAAAATAATAAATAAAACAAGTATAACAGAAAATCAATTCGAATATTTAAATAAGAATTTTTCTCCATTAAGAGATAATATAAAAACAGAAAAAATAAATATAATATATCCAAATTTTGCAGAATTTTCAGGAGAATGGAATCCAAAAACCAATGAAAAACATGGTTTAGGAATTCAAATATGGAATGATAAAAGTATATATTATGGTCAATGGAAGAATAATAAATTAAATGGAAAAGGTAAATTAATAGATCCATTAGGAGATATATATGAAGGTGATTTTGTAAATGATAAATTAGAAGGATATGGTAAATATATAAATAAGAAGGGAATATCATATATAGGAAATTGGAAAAATAATTTACAAGAAGGAAAAGGAAAAGAAATTTGGGCTGATAAAACAGAATATGAAGGAGAATATAAAAATGGGAAAAAATGGGGTAAAGGTAAATTAATATTAAGTGATGGTTCTTATTATATTGGTGATTTTTTTAATAATAATATTCATGGTAATGGGAAATTTATTTGGAGTAATTTAAATGAATATAATGGTGAATGGAAAAATAATAAAATGGATGGTGAAGGAGAATTTAAATGGAATAACGGGAAAATTTATAAAGGTCATTATTTTCATGATCAAAAAAATGGTTATGGAGAATTATTTTGGCCTAATGGAAAGATTTATAAAGGTTATTGGAAGAATGGAAAACAAAATGGAGAAGGAGAATTATTTGATGTTAAAGAAAATAAATGGAAAAAAGGTTTTTGGGCTAATGGAAGAAAAGTTAGATGGGAAATTGAAAAATAATTTTCATTTATTATTTTACTTTTTTTGGTTGGTTTGTTATTTATCTTGTTTTTTTTGCATTTGGAGAAAAAGAAAAAGAATAATAAAGGTTTTTATAATTTATCTTTTTTGGTTTTGTTAAATTGTTTATTTATAGCTTATATTTTAATTATAGTTTTTTTCTATTATTTTTAGAAATAATATTACATTTATTTTGATTTTTTCAATTAAATTTATTTATGTTTTTTACTTATTTAGATGTTTTTATTTAAAGAAAAATTATTTTATATTCCTTTTATTATGTTTTTTTATTTTTTTTCTTTAGGAGGAAATTTTTTTAATATACATCTAATAAAAGCTTCAACTCCATTTGAATATTTTTGAGCAATATTTAAATCAAGATTAAAAGATTGAATTAAAGATTGTAAATTTTCAGAATTTAAAGCATGATTAAAAGTTTGTAAAGATTGTTTAAATTGAGGAGATGAAATATTGTTTCCAAATTCAGTAATATTTTGTTGTTTTTCAGGAAGTAATTTAATTAATTCTTGCTTTTCACTTTCATTTAAATTTGAAAATAATTTCTCAATATTTTCTCTAGTTAATAATTTATCTAATTTAGGATATTTAGGAATACTTTTTTGAAAAGAAGCAGTGAAATTTTTTATAAAATCAAAATCACTTTGATTTTTATTATTATTATTCAAATTTAAATTATTATCTATAATTTCTTTTTTATCTTCATGTTTATTAACTTCATCAATTGACATAGGAACATTATCATTATAATCTTTATTATGATCAACTTCATCAATATTAAGATTTCCAGAATTAATAATATTAGAAATTATAGTATTAATATTATTATCCATTGAAAGGGGAAATTGCATATAATATAAATATTTTTTTTCTGGATTTGAATTATTTTGCATCATATATACTCTTCCTTTTGATGTTCCTATTTTTTTCCAAGACCAATCTCCTGGATTTATCATTATTGGCTCAGTAAATATATTTTTTGTTATATTTTTCCATTGCATTGTTAATTTTCCTTCATTAATGAAAAATTTTAATTGACCTTTATCAAGGTTTGCTTTTGCTTTTCCTTCTATTATATCCATTTTTCCTGCATCAATTGAAAATTCATTTCTTTTTATTTTCTTTTCCATTTTATTATTTAATAAATTGATTTAAATAAATTTAATATTGATATTATTTAATTTATATTTTTTTAAATTCTTATTTTTATCTTAATTAGAAAATGGGTAAAAGAAATCTAAAAAAATACAAACATAAAATAAATCTAAATGATAAAGATAATAATGATATTGATGATTTTTCAGATGTTGAATCATTAAAAGATTTACAAACAATTTTAAATGCTCTTCAAAGCGGAGATGCTGAAACAAGAGAACATATAACAAATTTTTTATCAATTCATCAATTTAATATTGAAGATAAAAATTTAATTGAAATTATTTCTTCGATTCCTTTTATTAAAACTTTAACTAATATGTTAAATGATAATTTTTATCAAATTAGATATAATGCAATTTCAGCTTTAAATAATATTATTATTTCTTTTAATATGATTGATTTAGAAAATATTTTATTAACTAATACTGACTTTTTTGATTTGTCGATTAAAATAATTAAAGATTTTGGAAATGTTGAAAAAAATAATCCAGAGCATATTAAAAGAATCAGATGTTTAAAAAATTTATTTGATTTATATATGTTAATTATTGATTTATATAGTGAAGATATTGAAAATAAAATTAAATTTAATCCTATTGTTGATGAAGTATTAAAAATTATAATTGATAAAAAAGATTTAGTTAATGAGGAATTATTATCTTATTGTTTAAATTTTTTAGGGAATGTTTTTTCAGTGGAAATAATACAATTAACAAATGAATCAAGTTATCTTAAAAAATTCTTAGATGAAGGAAATAATTATATAAATAAAACAAATATAAATGAAAATATTAAAAGCTTATATAATTATTGTTTGTTTTATTTATGTTGTACAAATAATGAGTTTTTAAAGAAAAATAATATAAATCTTTTACCTAAAATAATTGAGTATATTTATTTGAAAGTTTCTTCAGAAAATTCATTGTCTTTATTATATTCATTAGGAGATGAAATAAATAAAATTGCTCATGATAAAATGAAAATAGATGAAAATAATAATTTAAATTTAGATATAAAAGAAAAAGCAAAAATATTAAATAATGAAATTATTTCTTTGTTGAATAATATAAAATGTTTTCAAGATATTATTGATAGTATAGAAATACCAAATAATAATAATGAACAAATAAATATGGAAGATTATGAAGAAATTGAAGAAGATATAGAAGACTTAAATGAAAATGATAATGATAAATATGAAGAATATATTCATAAATCAATTTCAGAAACAATTTCTATTAATAATTATGAACCAGTTCAAAAAATGATTAATCAACAATTATTAAATCATTTATCAACTTTATGTAATATTCATTCAAAAATAAATGAATTTTATATTAATGAAGTTGATAAATTATTAATAGTTAGAACAAATTTAGAAGAAATTGAATATGATGCCTTATCTTTAATTAATAATATTATTATAAAATTCCCAAATATTCCTAATAAAGAATTTATTGAGTCTTTATATAATTTTATAACATTAAATTTTAGTAAAATTGTAATTAATGAAAATAACAATGAAAAACTATCTCTTTTAATGCTTGTTTTTAGAACAATTTTAGATAAATTTTCTGGTTATTTTAACAATTTTGAAGACAACGGTTATAATAATTTATTTTCAATTATTATTAAAACAAATGATACTTTTATTAAATGTAATACAATTGATATTATTTCTTTTTGTGCTTGTGTAGACAATAAATTTCAAATTGGTGAAAAATTAAAAGAATTATTCTTTAATCAAAATAATATTGAAGTTTTATCACATGTTATAAATGCTTTTATGGATATTTTCAAAGGAGACGATTTAGAAAGTAATAAATATTTAAAAAATATTCAAATTATTGATATAATGAAAAAAGGAGTAAATGAATTTAAAAATCGTATGAAATCATCAAAAAAAAATAATGAAATTGATAAAGAAGGATATGATTATGTTAAAGATACTTTTATAAATTTGAAAAGATTTATTAAATATAAAGAAAATAGTTTTAAGGAATTTAATATATAATTTAAAATTAAATAATATTTGTTTCAATTTTTTTAATAAATAGAAAATTATTTATAAAAATTAATTAATTAAAAAATATAGGGGGAAGTAGATCATAGTAGAATTGAAAAATGAAAATTTATTTTTATAAAAATATTATGGGATAAAAAAAATAATTAATTTATTAACTTATTTGAATTTATTTTAAAAATTAATAATTAAAATTTATATACAGTAATTTACACAATAGCCTGAATAAGAATAAACATAATTTCTAAAGAAATTGAGCCCTCGTTATTTATATTCTTTTCGTGATTTGAGTTGATATTTTTTTCTTGTTCTTCATTTTTTAAATTAATATCTCCATTTTTTTGAGTTAAATATATTTATAATTTTTATTTTATATTATTTAATTACATAAATATACATATATAATTGCTTATGAATAATCAAAATTTATCAAAAAAAGACTCAAAAAAAAATTAAGACTATTCTGTAAAATAAGGTATTTCATTTATTTTAATCAACAAATTTATTTAAATCATAATCAAAGAAATTAAATAATTCTTTTTCTTCTTCAATATCATCTTCTTTTTTGGACTGATAAACAGAATCTAAATCAACAGAAAAATCAACAATATAAGGATTATTTTCATATAATTGCTCTTTTTTTTTTCTCATTAAACAAAGTAATAAAAGAAATTCATCGTTTTTCATATATTTATTATCTTTAATTTTTTTTTTCATATTTTTTTTTTCTTCTCTTCTTTTTTCTTCAAGAGAAATTTTATCAGAATCATCACTTAGATTATTTCTATATTTTTCTCTTAATTCTTCTCTTAATCTAATTTCATTTTCTAAAAAAATTTCAAATTCATTTCTAATTTTTGCTTCTTCTTTTCTTTCATTTTCTAATTGAAAAGCTAATTTTTCAATTCTTTTAGAATGAATTACATCATTATATTCAGTAGGAAATTCAGGTTGAATTAAATCATCATAATCTTCACTATTTAATTGATCTGCTTTTATATCATCTATTATTATATTTACATCTGATAATTCTTTTTTCATAAATTTATCATCCTCTTTTATTCTATTTTCATTCATTATTTCTTCAGCTGCTTTTTTCCAACTTTCTTTCTGAGAATATATTAAAGTTCCTAATGTTCCAAATTCATTGTATATTTCTCTTAAAAATGACTTTATTTCTTCTTTTGACATTGTTGATAATTGCTGCCTTGAATACTCTGCATCATTAAGTAATTGAATAAATTTTTCGTAAATTTTTTTATTTAGGTCATCCATTAATTTTTTTAAAGTTTTAATTTTGAAAATATTTGTTTGAATATATAATTTTAAAAAAAGTCTTTTTTGGATTGTAAGGTTATTATATATAATATATTTAATGAAAAATAATCAATTAAATAATTATTAACTTATATATATAATTTAAAAAAAATAATATAAACATTACCAATCTAAAAGTGGCATTCCATTGCCATCTAAATATTTATTAAAAGCCCAATAATAAAGATCAAGAAAATGCCAAATAATAGGAGTTCCAAAGCATGATATACTAATACCAATTTTAATATAATTTGCTAAATCAGAATCTGAATTTTCTTTAAGTAATTGAATAACAAATTGAAAACCAAAACAAATAATTGCATAAAAAACAATTAATTTAAAAAAAGCATTTAAAAATCTTCCAGCATATAAATGACCAAAACCAATTAAACCAAACGTTTCTAATAATAATGCAGTTATAGTATTTTTTTGTTTATAATTACAATATTTTTTCTCGTCTTTTATTGTTAAATAACCTTTTAAACATTCACATTTATCTGCTCTACAATAACCTTGATGAGGAGGACAGATTATATCATTACAATTTCCTAATGTTACTAAAATTTCTGGAAATAAATTATCTAATTTTTGATTATATATTTGGGATATTAAGATAAATAAAATCAGGTAATTTGACATTATTTTAAAAATTAATTAGTTTAATTTAATTTATATATAAAAAAATAATTTATATATTTCTTTTTTGACTTAAAAATTCTTTTTCATCTTCTTTTTCATTTTCTTTTTTTTCATCTTTTTCCTTTTCTTCATCACTTTCATTCTCATTATAATTCTGAAAATAATAATTAAATTTTTTATCAAAATCCTTTTTAATAATATTAAATTCTTCTTTTTTTTCATACATTTTTTTCATTTCATCAATAAAATTAGCAAAAACATTAGAAAAATCTCTATTATCAAATTCATTATAATCAATAATAAAATCACCAAAATTCATATAATCATCAAAATTAATTTTATCTTTTAAATGTTCAATAATTTCTTCAGATTCTTTTCTTAAAGAGTTTTTTAAATAATTAGTAGATTTTTTATTTTTATATCTTAACTGTTTACATTTTTCTCTAATTTTCCTATAAAACCTATATTCAAAAGTTTTTAATTTTCCTAAAGTCAAAACATTTTCATTTCCATTTTCATCAACTTCTGCAATATAAACAACACAACCTTCACCTCCATTTTCTAAATTTCTTAATAAAATTTCATCATATTTTTCATCAAGATAAACTTTTAATTTACTAAAATTATCATATATAGGAGAAACTTCATTAGGTACAAATGATAAATTATATTTTTTAAATATTTCAAATGATTTATTTAAAGGTAAACAAATTTCATTATCATACATAGAATTATTTACAATACCATAAAATATTACATCTCTTTTATTATATGTTTTAATATGTTGAGATAATAAATCTCCTACATTTTCTCCTATTAAAGTATGATCTCCCATTTCTTTTTTAAATTCTTCTATTTTATCTTTAATATTATTATTTAAAAGTTCAAACCATAATTTTGCAAAATTTAATGTAAAATTATATCTATTATTTTCATTATTTTTATTATAATAATCTAAATCTTTTTCATCTCTTGCAGCTAAAGAAACATTTTTAGAACCAATAATCCAACATTGAAATTCATTATTAAATGAAACTTGAAAATTTTCTCCATTTGCTTTTTCAGTTAAATAAGCAATTAAAGGTAAATTTGATTGTTTAACTTTATCTAAAACTCTTTTTTCTAAAGGAATTTCATTTTCATTATATTTTTTCTTATAATCAAAAAATTTAATTAAACCAATTCTACCAATTCCATATTTTTTTGTTTCTTTATTATAAGTTAAACAGTCTCCTCTTCTTATATTATTAAATACATCATCATCATTACAATATATATCATCTTCTCCATAACGAATTGCTATTTTAATATCTATTAATTCTAAATTATTTATTGGAGAATTATAATTATTATATTGAAACATTTTTTTTTTTTTCAAATGGCTCATTTCAACTTTTTTTCCTTTTTTATAAGATCCCTTTGATTTTTCTTTTCCTTTATCTGTATTTTTTATATAATCATATAATTTATTTGCAACTCTTTCAGTTGGATTTATGTATTTTTCCATTATTTTTATTTATTTTGGATGAATAAATCTTTAATATTGTTAATTAAATTTAATTATATTATTTAAATTAAATTTAAATTACCGTATTCATCTTTTTGTAACATTATCTAAAAATTCAATTTTTAACAAATTCAAAGAATTGAATTTAAATAAATAATAATTAATGAATAATAAACTAAGATATTTAAATCTTTAATAAAAATATAAATCTTTATAATTTATAATTTATAAATTTCTACTAAAAAATCTACTTATTTATTATCTTTTTAAAAATATTATTTTTTTTTTTTGTTTTGCTGAATTTTGATTAATAATTCATTAATTGTTAAATTTTTAAATAAATGAAAAAAAAAATAATATATGAAAGGGATGAATATAAATTACAACAAAGTTTATTAAAACATAAGAAAATGCAAAAAGATATTGAATTATATAACAAAAAAATATCTTTATTAGAAAAGAAAAAAGAATTAGAAGATAAACAATTAAATATATCAAATGAAATTACTAAAATAATAAAAGAAACTGAAAATTTTTATTCACATACTAGAAAAACAGAAAAAGAATTAATTTCATATATTGCAGTTTTACTTTCAAAAATGTATTTAAATCCAAAATTAATGAATCAAAAAATAATTGAAAGTTATAGAAATATAAGTTCTTTAATTGAAGAAATACAAGAATTAAAAAAAAATGAAGTTGAAAAATTAAATTTAAAATTAGAAATAAAAGCTTTTAAGTGGTTTAAAAATAAAGAAAAACAACTAAATGATAAGTTAAATGATCAAATAAAAATTCAAGAACAATTTTTTGAAAGAATGAAACAAACTAAAAATGAATTAGCTCAAATAAAAAATAATTTTTCAAAAATAAATCAATCAATAGAAAGAATTTCAAATAGAAAAGGAGAATTAAAAATTGAAAAAGAAATAGTAATAGATGAAAACAAAGGATTATTGAAAATAAAAAATGATTTAATTGAACAACATAATAAATTAAAGGAAAAATATAATAAAGTTTTTGGAAAAGAATTTTCATTAGATTCAAAATCACAAATTTATCCTAGTTATCAAGATATATATAATCAAAAATTTTTCAAAATTAAAAATAAAATTAAAAATAGAAATAGAAGTATTAGTGCAAGTACTGCTTTAACATTTAATCATAGTAAAAATAAAATGGAATTTAAAAATTCTAATTTAAATGTGAGTGATATTATTAATTATTTAAGTAATGAAAATTTCAAATTAAAAAATCGTTATAATGATATTGTATTTGCTCACTCTGAAATTAATAAAAATAATTTTAATTTAAAAATTTTAATTGAAAAATGTATTGAAGATATTAATTATGAATTTAAAATTATTAAATTAGGTAATTTAAATAAAAATAAAAAAGATAACATTATAAATGATAAAACTAACATTGCAGAACTAGAAAAAGGATTATATTGTTTAACATATATTCATGATAATGTTTTTGGAAAAAATCAAATTAAATTATTAAACAAATCAAATTCTTTAATAACTATAAAATCAAAACCTCCTCTTAAAATCCTAAAAAAATCTCAATAAATATATTCTAATTTTTCTAAAAAAAATAATATAAATATTAAATAAATAATGTGAATGACTCCAAATAAAAAAAATAAAATACTCTTAAAAAAAGTAATAAATATATATAAAAAAATATATATAAAAAATTATATATTTAAATTTTATTGATGATAATTTTTCATAGGACTTCCAAAATTAGCTTTATACTTAATAATTTCATCGACAAACTTTTCAAAGAAAATAGGAGTATCAAGAGGTAAATTTTTACTTACTCTCCCATTTTCCCAAAATTGTTTTTTCATTCTTCCATTTTCTATAATAATAGTATCTCCTTCAAGAAGTGAATTTTTCCATAATCCCATATAAATTTTTCTATGAGAATAAAAGACACCAAATCCTTCTTTTTTATCTTCGTAAAATTCACCTTCATAAAATTTACCATCAGGCCAAGTAATAATACCATAACCATGCATTTTATTATTTTTCCATTCTCCTTCATATTTCCTATTATCTTTAAAAAAAAAAGTTCCTATACCACTAATACTCCCACATTGAAATTGTCCTTCATAACCACCATTACCTTCAAAATTTAATATTCCATAACCTTCTTTATTTCCATCAATATATTCTCCTAAATAATTACTTCCACGAGGCCATTTTTCAATTCCAAAACCATTTTGTTTATCATTTTTCCAATAACCTTCATATGAAGCTTCTTTTTTAGTTTTATAATATCCTATTCCTTGAGCTTGGAAATCATTCCAATATCCTGTATATATATCTCCATCTTCATGTATTAATTTCCCAAATCCTAATACTTTATCTTCTATAAATTCACCTATAAATTTACTTACATCTTTCCAACATAAAATTCCTAATCCATCTCTTTTACCATTTTTCCATTCTCCTTCATATGATGATTCATCTTCTAATATTTTTGGATATTTACGTCTTTTATCATCAAATGGACCATCACGTGGATCTTTTGGATCATTTATATTTCTTTGGCTTTTTTTTCCTTTTATAAATGGATCATGAGAAAATATTAAACTTTCCTTTAATTCTGCTTTTACTGTTGGAATTACTATTGATGAATCTTGATTTATACTTTTTGAATTCTCGTTTGATTGATTTTGAATTAATTTTTTATTGGAATTATTATTAATTTCTTTTATTTGGGAATTATTATTCAAATTATTAGTATTTATTTGCTTTGAATTATCTTTTGTTCCTATTCTTGTATTTTCATTTGTTGGTCTATCCATATTTACGTTTAAGTTTATGTTTACATTTATATTTTTTGTATTATTTATTTCTTGATCTTTCTTTAATATTCCACTTTTCTTTCTTTTCTTTATAAATCTTTTTATTATTGTTTGAAGATATATTAATTTTGAATAATTTGGTTGTGATGAATAAAATTGAATTGTGTTTTTACTTCTATATTTTTCTTTTTGAAGCGATTCGATATTTACTTCTGCCTGTTTTTTATTTGGATTTGAACAGACAGTCGCACAAGTTCCCATTTATTTTATTTATTTTTTAAATAATAAGTTAAATTAATTAATGGATATCATACAAATGTAAAATTTAAGTAAATCTATTTATTGACAAATCATTTTTTTGTAAACGTTTTATGATGGTTTGGATGTGTATTTAAAAATTCAAATTGATTATTATCTTATATTAAATAAAGATTCTTTTAAATTAAGTAATAATTCATATTCAATTTATGATAAAATCAATGAGATATATCAAAATATTTCTTTTTTTGAAATTAAAAAAAATGAAAATATTTATTTAGAGAATAAATTTATTTATTAATTTTCTGTTTTTAATTATAATTTGTTAATAAAGTTTACATGGTATTATTTTATAGAAATGTTAATAAATTAAATAATTAAACTTTTTTATCTTTTTCTCCCATTTTTTCATTACTTAAAATTCCAAAGAAAATATCTTTAGGAATAATTCCTAGCATTTTTCTAGTTTTATTTAATTCCAAATTTTTTTGAATGACAAAAGGAGTAATATAAAAAATATAAAATAAAATAAGAAAGCCAAAAGCAATAATATTAATAATAACAATAATTTTTCTTAAATCAGAAAACAATTTATTAACTCCAGTAGTAATAGAATGAGTTAAATCAGTAATAACAGGTCTAATTAAATAAATAACTACAACTGTAAAATTTTTCAAAATATTATCATTAAATAGAAGAAAAGGATTTTCTTCTTCAGGTCCAGAATTATTATATTCATCTGTTCCATAATATAATTCATTGTATACATAACCTTTACTAATAGAACCAAAAATTTTATCTTCAAGAGCATTGAATAAATAATATACATTATTCATTAAATATGAATAAACAAGAGCTAAACCTTGATTTGTAATATTACTTGAAAAAAATTTACAATCTAAAGAATAATTTGTTGTAAAATCTGATATATAATCACAAAGAGTACTTTTCTCAGTCTTAGAATATTTATCTTTTATTGATTTAGGAAAATTATTTTCAGATATATTACCATATAGTCTATTATATGTTTTAGATATATTTTGATATACATTTATTATTTCATTTCTTACTAGATCTTTTTTTATTGATAAATCTTTATCATTGAGTATCACTGGATAAAAGAATAAAAAAAATCTTATATTATTTAAAACCATTATTGGTAATCTTTCATATTTTATAGTTAAATATTCCACTGCATCAAAATAAGGAACTTTAGATAAATTAATTATAACATATACAGTAATATATGAACAAAAGATTAATTCACAAATATAACATAATAATGTTGCTATAATATTAAATTTTATTTCTTTAAAATTTTCCATTCCATTTTTTTTTTTTTTTGGATGGTGTTTTTTCTTCTTGAATATTTTTTTATTTTCATCATCTTCAATAAAAGAAGACATTTCACTTTCAACACCTTCATTTTCACTTTCTAAATGAATTTCAGGTTCAGCAATCATATTAGAAGGAGTTTCTCTATTTAATTTAATAAATTTTTCACATTTTATTAAAGTATTTCTAATATGTTCATCTCCAATTTTATAAAAATATTTTAAAAAGGTTTCCTTTTCAATAACTAAAATAACACTTGCTTTAGCTCCTAAAAATCCTCCTATAATTTCAAGAATAATAAAAAGAACTAAATAAATTATAATTATTTTTTTTTCAGTTGTTATTTGTTCAAGAATTTCATTATAATAAGTTTCAAAAATATATTCAATTCCTTCAATTATATCATCTACATTAAAAGCAACAAAAAATAAATTTATATTTTGAGGATTTAAAGAACTTTTTTCAGTATTACCAAAATCAAATAAAGCATAATCATATTCACTTAAAGCATCAGTTAATTTCATTTTTATAGAAGTATATTTTAAACCATAAGTAGTTTTTTGATAATTTTTAACTTCAAGTTGGAAATTATCAATTATATTTCTTGTTTTTGATGATATATCAATTTCAGTATAACAAAAATATTCTATTTCTTTAATTGAAGATTCATATAATGATAATATTGTGTTTCTACATTCTTCAAAATAATCATCTTTATTTTGATATAAATTATAATATTTATCATTTAAAAGTAAAATCATTTCAACAGTAAAAAAATTAGTATTTAATATATCTCTATAAATAGTTGTTAAATAACATATTACTGTATGAATTTTTAATATATTTTTCCTTGATGTATATAAATTAATAAAAAATAATATACTAATAAGAACAACAGAGATTAAAATAATAGTATATAAAATAATAAAAATTAAAACAGATCTATTGATAAATTTAGGAGAAATCATTTTTTTAACAATATCATTATTTCTTTCATTTAAAGAAACTTTTTTCTCATTATCATTTTTATTATATTTATTATCAACTCTGAAACTAATTGATTTAGCATTTCCATTATTTGCACTTTGAGGTCTACTTTTTTCTTTTTCACCTTTGATAATTTGTTCAATTTTACTTTCTTTTGGAAAATTAATAACTTCAACAGCAATATTTTGACTATAATTAAAAACAGAAAATTTAATATTATGAATTTTAACTTTATAATAATCAATGTTATCTTCATTATTATTATGGTTCATAAAAGATTTTTTAACTTTAATTTCCTTTTCTTCACTTTCTTCATCAAAATCATCACTTTCATTTTCTTCGTTTTCTTCTTCTTCTTCTTCAGAATTTTGAATAGAATTACTTTTAATTTCAGGTTGAAAAAATTTATCATTAAAATAATCTCCAATAGGTTGAATTTTTTCACCTTTTAAAGTTGTATCTTGAAATAAAAATAATTTATCATTTATATCAAAATTAACTTCATCAATATTATTAGGAATAAAATTTTTTCCAATTTGAGGAAAATCTTTTCTTTTTTCTATTTCTTTTAAAGAAGTTATTGAATTTCTCTTTCCTGAATTTCCTCCTCCAATTCCTCCTATAATACTAAATCTTTGACTTGAAGAAAAAATTGCTGAATCTCTTAAATCTGAATTTTCTATTTTAAATATAAATCCATTTGAATAATTTTGAATTATAATTTCTTCAACATTCATTTTATATTTTTTATTGTTTTTCCATGTAATACAATTTTCTTTGAAATACTTTTGTTTTAATATCTTTAATTTAACTTTTAATTTTTCTGCATATTTTGAATTAATTAATTTATTTAAAACATCTTCATTAAAATCTTTTATAAAAGGAGTAATATCAGTAGTCCCATTAATATTTTGATTTGTTAAACCTAAATGATCTAAAGCATTTGCTGAAAAAGATTCTATTATTAATTTATTATTTGTTATAAAAAAATAAACTCCAGGAGAAAAAAAATTATATTGTTCTGCATCATAATTAACTTTTGAAAATATAATTGGACAATATTCTTCATCTAATATTATTCCCACTTCTAAATTTATTGGAAGAAGACATTTTGAACTTGTTTTTAATAAAACAAAATGTGATTTTAAAGTTTTTTGATTATTATCTCCTATTTTTGAAAAAACTGATTTTTTCTTTAACATTTCTAAATGATTTTTTTGAACACATTCAGGTAATAAATAATCTAAATTTTGTCCAATTAATTCAATATCAGAATATCCTAATAAATGACAAAAACCTAATGAAATTTTACTTATTATTCCAAAATTTTCTTCTTT
Source organism: Isotricha intestinalis (assembly GCA_023807065.1). Lineage (NCBI taxonomy): Eukaryota > Ciliophora > Litostomatea > Vestibuliferida > Isotrichidae > Isotricha > Isotricha intestinalis. The sequence goes on from JAJJLU010000384.1 coordinate 55,227, forward strand.
TCCTGATATAATCATAAATTGAAATTCTGCTGAAGCATTTAAGGAATTTAAATCTAAAATTTTTGATTGAAAAGACATTTCATTATCACTTTGTTCAGTATTTAAATATTTAAGAGCTCTTTCAGGATCATTTAATATATCTCTAATATAAATGCCATATAATTGAACTGTTCTTTTATTATTATATGTTGATAATTGAACTGCTTTAAATTTATCATCTATTAAATCTATTATTTCATTTATTTCTAAACCATAATCATTTAATTTTGATATATCTTCAAAATCTGAAGAAGTTAATAATAAATTCCAAAAATATGAAAATATTGTTGATACTTTTGATATCAAAGATATTAATTGATTACATTGGTATCTAAAAGATAAATTTGTTTTATCAACTCCATCTTCTATTCCTTTATCTTCTAATCTTCTTTTTATTCTATATACTAAAAAATCTTGAGAAAAAGATAAATTTGTCATTTCACTTACTGTTGTTAAATTTATATATCCTTTATTATATCTTCCTAATTTCTCTATTTGAAATATTGCATATGTTACTTTTAAGATAACACTTTCTCTGAAATAATTTATATATTCTCTAAATAATAAATCAACTTGTTGAAATAAATAATATTCAAATTCTTTATCATTTATATGTGATTCATTTTTAAAAGATTCTATTTTTTTCTTTAATATAATTTCATCATTTTCTAAATTTTGAGATTGTAATTTTTCAGATAAATAAGCAAATATATCAAATAAATGTTCTCTTTTAGTTCCTCTTTCTTCAATAGCATCAATCATTAATCTAATTTGATTATAAACATCAATATCATTATCAATTACAACATTAACAGATAACATTCTGTGTTTTGGACAAGTAACAGCAAAAATTATGACTAATCCAACACCAATAAAAAATATATCTAACATTCCTTCAAATTCAGTATTGGATAATAATTTACCCACAAATAAACATATACTATCCCAAAAATATATTAAATTTAAATAATACATAACATTTGTCATTATATGATCATCTTTTTGATATTTACTTTCTAATTGGAAACAATAAACAATATACATTGATGATAAAAACATATAAATTACAACTATCATTAAGATATCTTTTATACAAAGACATTCTAATAATATTATTGTTATTGCTCTTACATATAGAAATTGAATTGAAGCATTTATAATAAAAGATTTTGAAATAAATTGTTCCATTTTATCTTTTTTTGAAAATGAAAAAGAAATAAATATATGTGATAAATACATCATAAAAATAAAAGATATACCAGAAGCACCAACATAAATTAAATGAGTTCCTGACCAACATTCGAATTTAGTTTTAAAATATGCATCACTATCACAAACAATAATAGTGAAAAATATTTCTAAAAAATAAATAAAATAATACAAATTTACCTACGAAAGGAATCAATAAAACTGATCTTAATAAATCAATTAATTCTCTCATTATTGACAATGAAATTTCTTTTGTTTCTAATTTTATTCCTACATAAGAACAAGCTATAAGATATGAATATATGAAAAAATTAAAGAAAATAACAAAAAAACAAATATAAATACATAAAATGAAAAAATCTTCATTATAATCAAGGTAATGTAATAACCTAAAATACTGTAAAAAATTACTTATTTCACTATAAAATTTTTTTCCTTTCCATGATGGTTTTAACTATATTATTATTTAATTTTTATTTTACAGGATTATTTATTGTTAAAGAAATAATTTGAAATATTTGAATAATTGCCATTAAAATTTCTTTATTAATTGATATAGTATACTTATTAAAAGTTTGATAAATTACATTATAATTAGCATATTTTAACCTAATTAAAAGAGACTTTTTCCCATTATTATTTTTCATTTTAAATATTTTAAAAAAAATCAAATAATAGATTCATATATAATAATTAAAATATTACTTTAAAAACATAAAAAATAATTAAAAAATATAATTCAATTTGTTGAAAAATTTTTTAATATAAAAAAAATTGGAAAAATAGGAATATATATAAATAGAAAATTTAAGAACTGGTTTTAATCATTAGTTTTTTTATAATGTTTTTATTTGCTTTATTAAGATTTAGATAGAAATATGAAGAATATTTAATATTAACTTTCTAAAGAAATTTTATTCTTAAAAAAATTCAATTATTTAAATACATGAAATTTCAATTTTAATAATTTATTATTAAAATTTATGAATTTTATCATTATTAAATTAATATTTTATTAACTCTTATAAAAAACAAATAATTAAAAAAAGTATGTATTATTCTAAAAATTTATTTATATAATTAAACTCTTAAAATTAAATAAAATAAAATCTTAGAAAAAGAAAAATATAAGATATATATAAAAAAATAAAAAAATGGATCAATCATAAGAACCAAAATTAGAATTAAGCAATATAAAGTAAAAATCTTAATAAATAATATTATTCAAAAGAATTTGAGCAAAATAATATAACAAAATTTGAAAGAAAAGAGAAAAGACTAAAAACATAACAAAAATTCATCCAGAAAAAATAATAATAATACAACTTCTTCAAGAAGAAACAAAAGAAGGAAAAATAATAAATAAAAATAAAGAAAATAATAATTCAATAAAAAACTGTTATAGGGGAAAAAATTATTATATCTCAAATTTTTCAACAAAGTCCTTTATAGAATTTCATATAAAGAAAAGCAAAATCCTCCTTCAAAAGATACAATTGAAGAGAAAGGGAAGCAATGATAAATTATAATGAAAATGAGAAAAATAATTTATTTGCTTAATTTGTCATAATGGAGATGAAGTAAATATTATATTATCAAAATAAATCGATATAATTATAAAAAAGAATCAGGAAAAAAGACATTATCGTTAAAATAACATAAACATATAAAGAGACGTATATTATATAATTAAAGAATAGAAAGATTAACATTGGTCATAGTATTTATAATTTAAGATTAAAAGATAGAATTTTTATTTATTAAGAATGCAAGAATTAATATTCAATTAATCATAACTATAGTTTTTGGGAATTTTTAATTTAAAATTTTGGTTGTTAATTTTGCTGAGTTTATTATTAGAAAACAATCTAACAATGAAATAAAAATCAATTTATGAAATTTCTTTATTAAAATCTTCTCAAAAAATAAAATTTTAATAAAGATTTTTATGGATTAAATAATAATTTTTTAGCTTTTGAAATTTTATTCTGATGATATTTGGGTTATGTTTGATTAAAATGATATTGAAAATATTATTGATGATTTAATTGATAAATAAAGATAATCATAATATCACTAAAGTTTTTTGTGTTTTTGACAAGTATTAATTCTGGATCTTGGGATAGTATTGGTATTTTTATTATGAAAATTAATTAAATTGTTTTTTTAATTTGAGAATTTATTTATTTTTTTAAATTACATTAAATTTTTAAGTATTAATTTTTTTATTATTTTTATATATTATTGAAAAAATGAAAATAATGAAATGTTTTTTATATTTCTATTTTATTGACTTTTTATTTTTTATATCAATGAGTTCTCAATTTATATTAGTTTATAAATTATATTTAAAATATTTGGGGATTGGGGA
>JAJJLU010000385.1:0-58808 GCA_023807065.1 Isotricha intestinalis
AGATAAAAAGAATATTAAAGGAGAAGAAGATAAAGATTTAAACAATGAAGCAAATAATGAAAGCAAAAATATAAACCAAAAATATTTGAAAGAAAATAAATCAGAATTGGAAAGAGACAAAATAATTATAATAAATGAAAATCATAAAAAAAAAGAAAAAGAAAATATTTCAAAAAATGAAAGTCATTGTAAAAATGAATACAATAAAGAAAATAATGTTATACAAAATAAAGATATTGAATTAAAAAATAAAACTAATCAATTAGAAAATAACCAAAAAATAAATAATGAGAATAATGAAAATATTAAAGATATAGATAAAAATAATAATATAAAGAATAAAATTAGTAATACTAAAATTGAAAATAATATAAATATAAAAGAAGAGGATAAAGAAATTACAATTAACAATAAAAAAGACTTGAAAAATAAAGATGATATGGAAGTTGAATTAAATAAAAATTTAAATAAAGAAATAAACTTTGATGATAAAACAGTAGAAGAAAAACAAATAAAAAATAAAATTAATAATAAAAATATAAATATTATAGAAGAAAAGAAGAATGATAATAAAATAGAAGGTAATGTAAATGAAGAAATTGTCAATAATACAATTAAAACAGAGTATAATAATAAAATCAAATCTAATTTAATAGACATTACAGATAAACAAATTGAAAATGATAAAAATGTTCTTCAATTAGAAGATAAAAAAGATAAAAGAGAAGAATCAAAAAAAGAGAATATAAGTTCAGAAGAAAATAATGAAGAAATTATTATCAATAAAGAAAACAAGATTAATAATAAAAAAGAAACAACAAAATCTATTAAAGAAATAAAATATGAGGATATAGAAGATAATAATATTATAATTACCAAAAATAACAGTGAAATAAAATCTGAAAACAAAAAAGTTGGTTTGTTAGAAAATGAGACGGAAAATAAATTGGAAAAAAAAGAAATTCAAAAAATAGAAGAAATTAAGAAAAATAAGTTAGAAGATAAAAGTAATTTAATGGATGATGACTTAAAAAAAGAAGAGAAACAAAAATTTGAAGATAAAATAGAAATATTTAAAAAAGAAAAAGAAGGAAGTAACTTAGATAAAAAAGATGATTCAATAGAAGATAATAAAAAAAATAATCTAGATGATAAGAACATATATATCCAAAATAACACACAAAAAGAAATTAAAACTATTAATTTAGAAGATAAAAAAACTAAATCAGAAGAAATTAAAAATATATTAATTCCAAAAGAGAATAAAGAAATTAAATCAGAAAATGACAATAAAAAAAATATTGAAGATAATAAAAGAAATGATATAATTAAGAAAGAAGAAAAATTGAATGATAATAAAAAAGAAAATTCAATAAAAATTATTGACAATTATTTAAAAAAAAATAAAAATAGAAAATCAAAAAGATATTAAAATAATTAATAAAAATGAAGATGAAAGAAAGGAAATTAAAGAAATTAATGATAAAATAGAAGATAATTAAGAAATTATATTAGAAGATAATAAGGAAAATAAAATAGAATTTCAAAATCAAAAACATAAAAAAGAAGACAAAATAAATGAAAAAGAAGAAGAAAATATAAAAATGGAAGATAAAAAAGAAAATAAAAAAAATGAAAAAGAAAAGAAATTAGACTTTAACAAAGAATATAATTATTGTATTGAAAATAATTCAAAAGATTAAAGTGATAATAATTTAGATAAAAAAAAAGAAAAAATTAAAGATAAAACAGATAAATGAAAAAAAGCGAAAAAAAAGATAAAAATGAAAATAATATTGAAGAAAAAAATTAAAGTAATTCTATAAATAATGAAATAAAAGATGAGATAAAAGAAGAAGAAAGATAATAATAGAGATGATAATAAATGGTATTTTTATAACAACAAAAAACAAGAAAATAATGGAATTAATGCAGTTAAAAAAAGAAATGAATATGAAATAAAATAATATTTTAATTAATATTCAAATTAATTTCTAATTTATTATATATATGAATTTAAAGTTGTTTATTAAAAATGAAATAATATCATAATATTATATATATTGTATTTTTTTTTCATTGAAATTTATTTATAATATTTTAGAAAAACTTATATTAAACTTTTGAACATATAATCACATTCTATTATAGAATTAATATTATGAATTAATATAAATAAAAATAATTAATCATTTAATGGATAGAAAATCAAAGGCTCAAGAAAATGAAAATAATTTTGAGAAAGATGTGGATATAAAATTAATTAGTTGGTATATGAATTTAAAATCAGGAGAAATAAAAGATTTAAATATTAAAAAATATAATAAATATTTAAAAGATGCTAAATCTTCTTCTAAAAAATTATATTTTAAAATATTAGTTGAATTTATTAATAAAGATGATTCTTTATTTGAACCAGATATTTTAAAAGAAAATATTGATTTATTTAAAGATCAAATTAATTATATTTCTGAATTTGAAAATGATGATAATGAATTTATTAAAAATTGTAAAAGTTTTACCTTTAAATTACTTTCTAAAATTAAAGATTTTAGTGATTTAAAAGAAGGAGATTATTTAAAAATATTATTAAATTTAATTCTTATTTTTATTCTAGATTTTTTTAAAAAGGAAACATCTAATTATAATAATAATAATCTTTTATTTAAATGTTTAAATGGTATTAAAAAAATATCTAAAGTATATACTCCAAATAATCCTCATTTTATTAATTACATTAATGAATTAACTATTATGAGTTGCTTTAAAATATTTGAAGAAGAAAAAGATTTTTCTCCAGAATATATTTTTAATTTATGTAATTTCATTAAAATTCATTTAAAAAATTATGAACATTCAAAAAAAGAATTTTTAGATTTAAAATTAAAAAATATTAATTTATGTTTATTATATTTATTATATAGAATTTGTTGTATTGAACCAAAATTAAAATATTATGAATTATCCTTCAACAATAAAAGAGAAAATACAAATTCAAATAAATTAAATGAAAAAACAGAAAAAAAATCACTTGAAAATGTTATTAAAGATATTATTTTAAAAAGTTTTTCTAATGACCCTAAATTAATTAATAATTTATTAGATATAATTTCAGGAAATTTTTTTAATGAAATATCTGGGAAACAATATACTTCAAATAATTATAATAACTTTATCTTGTCTTTAGATAATAAATTGAAAAATAAAATATTTACAAATAATGAAGATGATATTTCGTGTAATATATTTTTAGAAAAATTTTATAATTTTCTTCTAAGCGAAAATTTTAGTAATAAACATTTTAATATTAAAGAAATGATAATATCAGGATTATTAAGTTTAATAAAAGTATTTCCTTTATATCACATTAAAAGAAATGAAAATATTTTTATTACATACACTATTTTTTTTAATATACTTAAAAATGTATTATATAGAGAAAAAAGTATTATAAAAAAAAGTGCTTATAATTTTATTATAAGTTTTATATCTTATATTATTAAAGATTTTATAAAAGAATTAAAAGATTCATGGAATGAAATTATTGAAATTTTGATTATTTTGTTCAAAAATATTGGTGATGAAAATGAAAAAAATGTAATCACAGAAATTGCTTTAGAAATATCTAAATTAATATTATATGATAATTTAGATTGCAATTATAATAAATTTATTGAATTATGTGAAATTATTGATTCTGATTCTATTTTATTAAATATTATAATTTGTAATTATAAAATGTCAATTGATAATCTAAATTATAAAAATAATACTGACAGCTTTATTAATAAATATATATTTGAGAATAATAAGTATAAAAATAATTATTCTTTAATAGAAAGTAATTATTGTATGGTATTAGATAAAATAAAATATTATATTCAATACAAAAAAGATAATATAAATAATAATTTTGAAGAAATATTATGTAAGTATTTTCAGAATATATTAGATTATGGAATTAAAAATGTAAAATTAAATCAATATATTTTATCTTTTATAACTGAATGCATTAGATATATTAGTAATATTGAAAATTATTATGATATAATAAATAAATTATTTCTTGAATATTTTAAAGGAAATAATTCTTTAATTCAACAAATATTATATGATATTTTTTGGTTATTAAATTATGGTTTTGAAAAAGAAAAAATGGAAAAATTTTTAGAATTATTGTTAAATAAAAATAAATTTGATAAAAATTATAAATTTATTGAAAAAATTTTGTTAAATGTATTGGTAACTTCAGATGGATTGATTCATTTAAAAAATGAAAATAAATATTTATTTAAATTTCAATATAGTCCAATTCCTATTTTAATATTAAATAATAATTTTAAAAATGAAAAAGACATTTTTATTATATTTGACATTCAAAAAATATTACAATTATATTTTGACAAAATGTTTCAAAATAGAAGAGAAATAAATAATTATAAAGTAATTTTAAAAAATGTAGAAAATATAATTACATTAAATAAAGACTTTATATATTTAATTCATACTATATTTATAGATTCTCAAATATTGTTAAAAGATTTTTCAAAAGAAGAAGATAAAATATTATTAAAAATATTTAGTCATTTAAATTATTATTATTCATGGTCAGATAAATTTTTTATAGGTAATTTAAATGAAATAGAAAATTCATCTTTTTTCAAAAATATTCGTTCTAAAAAAGATATTCTTTTTCAAAGTATTTTTCAAAAAATGAAACAATACATAAGCATTGATTACTTTTTTCCAATTTATCAATTTTACTTAAACACAATATTTGAAAGTAATATTGATAATAATAAAGATTATTCAAAAAATACTCAAATTTATGATACATTAAATTTTATATTAAAATTATTTGTAGAAAATAAAAATGAATTTAAAATAATAATAAATGTATTAAATTCTATTTATCTTTTTAAAGAAATTATTCATTTTTTTAATGAAAAAATTGAAAATCAATTTATTTTAGTTTTATCTTTAATTGCATTTCCAGAAAATGAAAAATATTTAATTGAAAAATTTAAATCTCAATTAAATATAAATTTACCAAAAGCTGATGCAAATAATCTTTATATTCAAAATAAAATTGAAGATGAAGAAAATGAATCAAAGGATGAAAATAATTTTTTATTTATTAAAGATTATGCTAAAAATCTTCTTTTATTATATTTTTTTTATTTTTCAAAAGTAAATTCAGAAATATTATTAATATTTAAAAATTTACCAAATATAAAGAAAGAAAATGAATTTAAATATTTGTATAAATTAAGTAATTTAGAAATAAAATATAATTTAAAAAAAAGATATAAATGTACAAAGGATAAATTAGATAAAATTTTATCAAATAAAAATCCTTTTGTAAAATATATTATTATTGAAGATACACTAATAATATCTTATCCAGAAGATGAAAATAAGGTTTCTTTAATAATAATAAATCAATATTGTAATTTTGAATATTTAATTGAAATTCCAAAATCAAATTCAAACTTTTTATCTGATCAAGAGCAAATAAAAATATTTAATAAAACATTAAATAAAAAAGATATTGAAATAAATAATGAAAAATCATATTCAAAAACAAAATATAATAATCAACCTCAATATTTATTATTTAAAAAAGAAAATATATCAAAAATAATTCTTCAAATTATTTCTGACATTCCAATAAAAGATAAAATTTCTAAAATTGAAGAAATGAAAGATATAACTAATGAAAATATTGACAGAATAAAACATATTTTTCAAAAGTCAATTTATAAAATATGTAATATTAATATAATTTATAATCCTTATTCTTTTTTTTCAAATCTTAATGAAAAAGAATTATTTGATGAAAATAAAGATAATTATTCAAAAGAATTTTTAGAATTTTTAAGTAATTTAGGAGATTTAAAAATTGATAAAAAAACAAGTGAAATTACTTTATTTTATGAAGATTTTATAAATAGAGTAAATATTTTTTTATTTGATTCTATTAAAGATAAAGAAAAAAAAGATAATTTAATTATGAAAAGTCAAATTGAAATAATTTGGATTGATTATCCTAATCAAAAAATAAATGATTATTTAAAAAAAATAAATAATTCTTATTATAAAATTTATATTTTTATATTACCAATAATAAAAAATTTATATAAAGTTCAATTAAGAGTTAAAAAAATAGAAGAGAATAATAATAAAAATTATTATTTCGAAGAATATATTAATAAATTTATTAACAATTTTTTTTTAAAAGATTTTATGATTAATTTAAATTGTCCAAGTGGAATAAGATATTTTAAAACTATACTTATTATATTAAATTCAAGAATTAATTATATAAAAGAAAAATCAAAATCAAAAAATTTCATAACTAAAGAAGAAAAGATAATAAACCAAATTTCTAAATTGAAAAGTCAATAAATAGGTAAATAAAAGTTTTTTTATATATAATAATAGTATTTAAAATAATTAAAGTATTTAAATATAAAAAATATAATTTATAAAAAAACAAATAAAATTTAAAAAGTAAAAAAAAATGAGCAAATGGTTTGTAAAAAAAATATATATATAATAAAAAAATTAGACATGTTGTTTCCCAAGAAAAAAAGAAGAAATAACTTTAAATGACAAAGTCGCAGAAATAAAAGAAGAGATAAATTTAAAAAAAGCAGAATCACACTTAAGTATAATTCCTTTATAATATATTATATATATTTAGCAAATGATCCAAACGAGCCTAATTTAAATAATAAAAAGGAAGAAAATTCTCCAAAATTAAAAGGCGGAAAAGACATTAAAAATGAAGAAAAAAAAGAAGAAGAAAAGAAAAAAAATAATAAAATAGAAGAAAATGATATAGCAATGAAAATAATAAATTCTCATAGAGAAATAACAGAAGAAGAAATAAATAAATCTCCAATATTAATATTAAAAGAAATAGAAGGAAAAATATTAAATGGAGAAGAAATAAAAATAAATGCAGGAGGAATGATAAATGGAAGAAATAAAAAAGATGGAGTTACTGTATTTAGTAAATCTAATAATAATAATAATAATAAAAATTTTAAACCTGATTTTGAATTAAATTATGAAGAAAGGTTAAATTATCCTTATATTTTTGCAATATTTTATCAAAGAGAAAATAAAAATTATTCTATTAGATCTTATTCAGGAAAAAATTCAGATAAGAGATTATTATATATTAAATTAAATGAAAATTATAATTTACCGTTAAAACAAAAAGAACTTATTTCTGCAGGAAATATAGTTTTTCAAATTAGTCCACTTGAAAATAATAAAATTGAAATTATTAATTTATCTAAAAAAGAATCTAATCAAGAAACAAAAAAAATTTATGATCCAAATGAAACTAAAGAAGTTACTATTGGAAGAGATAAAAAATGTAATTTTTCTTTTCCTAAAGATAAATCATTTAGTAGAAATCAAACTAGTTTTATTTATGATGATAATTTAAATGAATGGATTATTTATGATGGAAATAAAAATAAATGTTCTACTAATGGAACTTGGGTTTTTGGTACTCATTCTTTTATTATTAAAGACCAGTTGATTGTGGAAATTCTAAATTCAAAAATTAAATTTTTTATTAAAGAGAGTAATTAGTAAAATTATACTTTTTTTAAATTGTATAAGATTATTTTAGAGTATATAAATAATAATAACATTAATAAATATAATTTTGTATTTAAGATATTTTATTCATTTTAAAAAAAGATTATTTTTTTTTGAATATAAAATAGAAAATTTTAAATTAAAAAAATATTTTTAATAATTTAAAATTAACTTTCTTCTTCTTTAATAGAATTTATAATATAATTAAACATTTTTTGATCTTCAAAAGCCATTTCTGTTAAACCCATTAAATTATAAACTTGACTTCTAAATTTATAATAATTAGGATTTTCTTTATTTAATTCAATAGCTTTAGTTAATTGTTCAGCAGCTTTAATAAATTTTCCTAATTGTGAATAATTTTTTGCCATTTGAAAATGAACATCAGAATTATTTAATAATTGGTTAAATAATTTAAAGAAAGTATTGGAATATTTATATTGAGATACTTCTTGATATAATAAACCTAAACTATAAAAAACATAAGGTGAATGAAGTTCAAAATTTAAAGAAAGTAATAAATAATCTTCTGATTCTTGATAATTTTTTAATATTCTATTTACTTCACCATATAAATAAAATAAATCACTATGATATATTCCTAAATGAATTGCAGATTTTAATTTTTCATATGCTGTTTTAAATTTATAATTTTTTATTAAGGATTTTGTATTTAAAAGTAATTTATTTATATCTATATTTGATTTTGATGATATGTGATTTTGATGAGGTAATATTATTCTTTTTCTATTATTTTTATTTAATATTGGTTTCAAATTTTTTGTATTATATTTTGATATTATATTTTTTAATCCAGTTTTATTATATTTTGATAAATTTAATGGATGTTTATTTAAATCTGGATTATTTTCTGTGTATGTTGAATTAAATGTATTTGTGTAATTTGGTATTTGATTTAATTCGTTGTTAATTTTATTATTTTGATTCTTGGAATTTAAGTTTTGGAAATTTTCATTTGATTGGTTAAAATTTTGAAAATTTATATTTTGTATATTCATATTTTGAAAATTGTTGTTTGATTCTTTATAATTTAATTCTTTAAAATTTGTATTTTGAGGATTTTGACTTTGAAAATTTTGATTGTTTGTATTATCAAAATTTATATTTGTTTGATAATTTAAATTTTTATTTTGGGAATTTATACTTTCATAATTTGGGTTTGATTGGTAATTTAAATTATTAAAATTAGAAATTTCTTCATTATTAAAATTATTATAAAGATTTAGGTTATTCATTGGATTTTGCAATTGATTATTTTGTTCATTTTTATTTTGAAATATACTTTTTTGAATTAAATCATTAGTTTCATCAATAATTTTAATATTATTGTTATTCATATTATTATTCATATTATTATTTATATTATTATTCATATTATTATTCATATTGTTATTCATATTGTTATTCATATTGTTATTCATATTGTTATTTATATTGTTATTTATATTGTTATTAATATTGTTATTAATATTTAAATTATTCATCTTTACAGATTTATTTATAAATTCTATATTATTTAAATCATTCATTTTATTATTTGAATTTCCTTGTGATTGGCTTAAATAATTCTCCTTATTAAAATTATTATAAGTATTAAAATTAGAAATTCTTTGATTTAAATCATAATGATTAATTCCTCTATTATTATTATAATTTTTACCCATACTCTTATTAATAAGATAATCAGCTTCTGCTTCGGCACAAACTCTAATAATTCTTTTATCAATATCACTATCTTTGGAATAATCAGGTTCTCTACTTAAAAATACATTCAATTTGTTCATATTATTTTATAATGTTTGATTAAACAATAATATTTATTTTTTATTAATAAATTAAAAAATAATATGAGCAATTTCTCAAATGAAGACATTGACCAAATGAATTTATTGTTTTCAAAAGTAATTTAATTGATAATTACTTTCAAATAAATATATAATGTCAGATTATGAAGATAATATTGAAATGATAATAATAAATTTTCATCACAAGGAAAATTAAATTCAGAATAAATATAGATTAAAAAAGAAAAAAAAAATATTTTTTCATGAATTCATCTAATTTAGAAATAAATGAAAATATATCAATAGATGAATCATATAATCATTCTATTAACAACAATAAAATTTAAATTTTGAAGATAAAAATAATAATAATCAAAATTCAGAAAAAAAACAAAATTAATATATAATACTTATATATTGAAATTGAATTTTTATCTAATTATTATCATATATTGATAATATTTTAACGAAATTAATAAAAGTTTAAAATCAAAAATTTAAAAAATAAAATGACTTTATTTTTAAAAGTAAAGAAAAAAATTAAATTTATTGATTGTATGATTTAATTAAATATTTTGTATTTAAAATAATTTTTTTAATTAAATAAATGAATGAGCATATATTTAAATATAATTTAAATAGATTAAGCTATTTTATATATAAATAATGAAATTAAAAATGTTAGTATTAAATAAGGAAAGAAATAATATTTTACATTCAAAATTATATTCTTATAATTCGAGTCCAACTTTATTCAACAAATATAAAATAAATGATTTAATCTTTAATAAGAAAAAAAGACTTGTATCAATTTTTAAAGATCATTTAATTTTTGATGACCATTCTGAATTTTTAAATTCATATTATTTAAAATCAATATCAGAGATATATTTTAAAATATTTTTAATTTCAAAAGAATTTTATACTAAAGATTTTGTGAACTTCAAAATAAATAAAATAATGATAAATAATATTCAGTCAAAATTAAATATAAAAAAAAGAAAAAATTCACAAACGGAAAAAAAGATAGAATATAATTCAATAAATATAAGAAAAAATATAGAAAAACAATCTGAATCAACTACATTAAAAAATTCTTTGTATTATCCTTCAAAGGAAAATTCAAAAACAATTGATTTAGAATATAAAGGTGATTATAATAAAGAATTATATTTATCCAATAATGGAAGTAAAATTCAAAAAGAAGAAAGTATTATATCTTTTTATAAAGAAGATAGTTTATTTCAAAAAAAACCAGAAATTAAAATATTAAAAGTATTAACTTTTAATTTCAGAAGAAATAATAATAAGAATAAATTAAAAGAAAAAAAATATAATAATAATAAAACTGTAAATAAATTAAATAAAAAAAAAGATTTTTCTCTTAATGATCATTTAAATTTAAATAAAACTTTACCTAAAAAAAATCCAAGTACTAAAACGTTTTACCCAATTAAACTACAATTTAAAAGTAGAGAAAAAAAAAATTCAAAATATTTAAATGAAATTATAGAAAATGATTCTCATACAAATTTTTCATCTAATAATACACAAAAATCATCTTTTGTAACTACTAATTCAAATAAAAGTATACACATGTTTAATACAGAAAAAAAAAATATAAAAAATAAAAGTTCAAAAATTAAAAAGAGAAAACTTAATTTAAATAGCTATAATAAAGTTCAACAAATCTTTAAAAAGAATACAATTAAACTTGTAAATAATTTTAATTATAATAATAACAATCATTACATAAGAAATTTTTCTTTAAATAACATTTGTAAAACTGAAATTTCTAAAGAAGACAAAATTAAAAAACATAATTTAAATAATATTAAAAATAATAATAATGGAAATAATAAATCTGAAAAAAAAATTAAAAATAAAAGTATTAATTCTTCTCAATTTGTTCCTTATAAATCCAATATTAAATATTATTCAAAAGTGAAAAAAGATAAAAAAAGTTATTTTTCTCTAATTGAAAATAATAATGAAAAACCTAAAAAATTAAAATTTTTTTTCCCTGGAATTTGTAATGAAAGAATTAAATTAATAAATAAAATTATAAAAAAGTAATAATTTCATTAAATGAAAATTTGAATTATTTTCAATAATGAAAAAAATATAAATATATTATAATTCATAAATATTATATTGAAACTAAAGAAAATAATAAAAAAATTATTATTTAAAAATTAAAAAAATAAAAAAGAAAATGAAAACTTAAACCAAAACGAAAATAATAAGTTACATAAACTTATATAAAGTATCAATGAAAGTGATTAGTTTAACATTAGGTCCTCGTGGAATAGACAAGAATATAATAACAGATAATATATCAAAATATCAAATGAGATGCAACAATAATAAAATGATTAGTATAGAATATTATGCAGCAAAAACACTTGATAATGTTGACGAAAGTCAAGATAATGAAATAGGTGATGATACTACTAATATAATATTATTTGTTGGAGAATGTTATTAAAGGAAGCTAAACAATTCATTGAAGATGGTATTTCACCTAGTTATTATTAATGGTTATTGGAATGCTCTTTTAAAAGACAAGAAAAATTAAGAAATTATACTATTAATTTTGAATGTAAAAATTATGAAGAAAAAAGAAATATATTAATAAAAAGTGCTCAAACTTCTTTTAATTCTAATT
Source organism: Isotricha intestinalis (assembly GCA_023807065.1). Taxonomy (NCBI): domain Eukaryota; phylum Ciliophora; class Litostomatea; order Vestibuliferida; family Isotrichidae; genus Isotricha; species Isotricha intestinalis. The sequence continues at coordinate 12,094 of JAJJLU010000385.1, forward strand.
AATGGTGATTATAAAGATTTTTAAAAAATGGAGTTATAGAAACAAGTTAGGAAACAAGGATGGAAAGATTTAAATAAAGATTGAAATAGTTTTGGTGTTAATTGTTTTGAAGGAGATATTATACTTATATTTATTTTATTTATATTAAATGCTGTTACGGAATTTGTTGTTGTATTATTAGTGTTGATCAAACTTTTAAGAATTCTAAAATATTAACAAGTTATTCAAAATGAAAGAGAAAGAAGAATAAAGAAACTTAAAGCAAAAAAAAGGAATAAAACAAATTTAAATTTATTTTTGTTTTATCAATTTAAAATTTTTTTAAAATAAATATTAATATATATATGATATTTTTTTTAAATTTATATTAATTATTAAATAAATTAAAATTGAATTTTATTTTTTAATTTGTTTTAAATATATTTTTAATAAAAGTACATATATTTACTGTATTAATTTGAGGAATTTGGTAATATAAATTTTTTCTTAATTCTAAATTACCAATAATCTTTTTTGAATATTTAAACATATTTTTATAAGGAACATTACAACCAATACAAATAATGATTGAAATAATTTGTGTTAAATGAATGAAAATTAAAAAAAGAAAAAACAAACCATAAAAAAAATTAAAAAATCCACATTTGGAAAAAATTTGTTTAAAAACAAAAATAATAATTTTATATTTTTTTTCTTTAGTATAGAAAATTTTCATAACAACATTAAAATAAAAATAAGTAATTGAGAATAAAAATAATAAATAATATTTAATATTATTTCTAGTAAAGCAAATAGAAAAAAAATTAGAATGAAAATATAAATTTTTAAAGCAAGTTTTACATTGATGACAATGAATTTCATTTTTTGTTTTAACAATTAAACAAGAAGGACAAGTTTCATCAATAGAAGGTAAATCAGTAATTTTATTTAATAAAGCATTTTTAACTTTATTTAATAAATTTTTATCTCTATGAATAATTTTTTCTCCAACAAAAAATAAAGAACAAAATAAAATAAAAGAAACTAATAATGAAATCAATAAATTAATATCTCTATAACCATCTAAAAAATTAGTATTTAAAAATATAGTAAATAATAAATAAAAAAGAAAAAGAATAACTTTTAGAAATCCATTATAATTTGGAAGAATTAATTCATATATTAAAAATTTTAAATTGTAAAACTTATATTTATATGTTATATTATTATTTGTCATATATGTTGTAAATAATCTTTTATTTGAAGTAGGTTTAAAATTGTGATGAGTTTTAAATAATGAAAGAAGAAATAATTTTGTATTTCCTGTTTTATAAAAATATGTTGTGTTAATTAATTCATAATTAAATTTATTATAAAAGGGAAAATGAATAATATTTTTTTTACAATCCTGTAAACTTTCAAAACTTAATTCATACCAATAATATTTCATTAAAAATTTAGTAATTTGATTATTTTTATTAGTTATTAAAACATCACATAAATCAGAAGTTCCATTATAATATTTTTCACTAATATTAATAACGTCGAAAAAATTAGATAAAAGAAATTGTAAAACAAATTTATTATTATTGACAATAGCATAATATAATAAAGAATTTTTATATTGATCATGATAAGTAATATCAAAACAATCTTGAGTAACAAAATATAAAAAAGCAAAATGGAAATTATTAATAATTGAATAAATAAAAGGGGAAATATTTGAATAATCAAGAATAGAAATTAAAATATTTTCATTTTTAATTAAATAAGAAAAAATATAAATATTTTTTTCATAATTTGTACATAAAATATGTAAAGGAGTCTGACCGTAATAATTTTGAATATTAATATCAGCATTAAATTTTTCAATTAATAATCTTATTATATTATAAAAACCAGCATAACAAGCACAATGTAATATTGTATCTCCTGTGCTTTGATTAATTATTACATTTGCTGAAATTATTCCTTTTTCTATTAATATTATTGCAGGCATAAAATTTTTTCCATATAATTCATCTATCCAATTTATTTTTCCTTCATTTTCAATAAATCTTTCTGATGATATTAAATTATCCTCATTTGATAAATGTAAGTTTGAATCATCATTAATTTCCATTTAAACTATAATTAAAATTTAATTTAATAAATCAAATAAAATATATTAATATTATCTTAATTAAACAATTAAAAAATTTATTAAAGTTTTAAAATAAAAATGTTTTATTGATTATGAAAAAAGATATAAAAATGTATTGAATAATATATTTTATTTATTATATTTTTTTATATTTTAAATAATGTCTATTAAAGAGAAATTAAAATTAGATATGGAAATATATATTATGGGAAATACTAAATTAGAATTTATAACTTTTCTTTCAGATTGTTTTAAAGAAAATTTTTTTGAAACTCTTTCATGGGGAAATTTTAGAAGATTTCAGCTTTTATTAGAAAATAATAATATATGGTTAAATATATTTTTCATATTATTAAATAATGAACAAAACGGTGATTTGATAATAAATAATTTTAAAATATTTGAAAAGAGAAATTTCTTATTAATGATTTATGTAGTAAATGATAGTAAAAGTGAAAAACAAATTGATAATATGTATGAATCTTTTTTAACAGAAAGAGATAAATTATATGATGGAATTTTAAATGATGATATTATAACAAAAAATTTAAAAAAAATAACTAATAAGAAAATAAATAAAGAAGAATTTAAAAATAATTTAGATTTTTTAATTGGAAACGAAAGCAATTTAATTTTTAAATTAGGTTTCATTCCAAATATTGTTAATAAAAGAACTAAAAATTATAAAAAAAATAATGATAATCATTCTCTTTCTTATAATTTAAATCAAGAAATTTTTTATTTTACTATGGAAAAAGAAGAAGTTAAATCTGATTTTGAAACTTTAATTAATTATTTAATTAAAGAACATTTTAAAAAAATTAGAGCTAATATTCCAAATGAATATTTAAATTTTTCTTTAGATTTTATTTCTAATGATAAGAAAAAAAATGAAAAGAAAGAACAAAATTTTTTAATTAAAATGTCTACAATAATAAATTATTTAATTATATTATATATTTCTTTTGAATTGTTTAAATATTTTGCTAAAAATTAAATTTTATTAAAATTTTAGGAAAATTATTTAAATAAAAATAAAATTCAAAAAATTTCCAAATATTATTTTATTTAATATTAAAACTTTATATAAAAAAATATATATTTCAAGTAATTTACCTCTATTTTAATTTACACAAAAACAAAAAATATTAAAAACATTTATAAATCATCATTTTGATAAAGAATTTGAACTAGAATATCTTTAGGAATAATTCCTAATAATTTCCTTTTTCTATTAATATCATTATTCTTCAAAATAATATCAGGAATAAAATAGAAGAAAATAGGATAATAAAGGAAAAAACCAAAAAAAAAACATAAACAAATAAGAAAATGTTTGATATAATTAAATCCATTAATGATTTCTTTTTTAATAGAATCAATTAATACATAAGTAGTATTTTTAACAACAATTTCAACAATAATAGTTAAATCTTTAGTAAGATGATCATTGATAGAATTAAAAGGATTTAATTTTTCATATTCTTCCCATTGATTAGTATTTTGAGGATATAAATTATAATATTCTTCAATTCCATAATTTATTTCATTATATTTATATCCTTTTTTTTCACTTACTTTAATCTCATAAGTTATTTTCTTCATTAAATAATAAATTGAATGAATACCATAATTTAAAGTATTATATAATCCTGTTTTAATTACTCCATCTCCTACTGAGTCACATGATATATTATATATTTTAAATTCATTTTCAGAATATTCACATAAATTATCATTTAATACTGATGATAATATTTTTAATGATGATTTTGGTAAATTATATTTTTTAATATATTTTAATATTTCTTCAAAATATTTTTCATTGTTTATCATTAATTGTTTTAAATTTTGTTTTAAAGTTCTTGATATAAAATTTGCCATTGGATCTGTTTCACTTTTATGATAATATATTATAAACATTCTTACATAATTAAAATATTTTGAATAAAAAGTTTTATGTGTTTGAATTAAAAAGTAAATTGATGTATAACGATAAAATGAAGAATATGAATCATTTATATATATTGATATAGATAATAATATTATAAATAAAATAATTAATTGTATTAATAATACAATTATTATATTATTTTTTCCTTTCTCTTTAATAATAACTTTATTATTTTCTATTTTATTTGAATTTTTTTTTTTTTTTTTATTACTTGCTTTTTTGTTTATTAAATTAATTATTTGAGAATCTAAACGAAGTAAATTATCATTTTCTTTTGATTCATAATCATCGGTTTCATTTTTTTCAGAAACTGATTTTTCATTTGAATATGAAGACCAATTTTTTTCTTTATCCATAAATTTTTCACATTTTAAAATAGATTTTTTAATTGAAGAAACTTCAATTTGAAAAAATAATTTTAATATTTTTTCTTTATCTAAAATAACTTTTTTATTTGATTTATATAGAATAAAAAAAATAAGAATCCCCAAAACAAGAAAAACAATAGTAAAAATATAATTGCTAAAAATTGCTATTTTATTTTTTTCTTTATAAACATTTAAATAACTATTTAAATAATCTTCGAATCTTTCAGAATAAAAAATTTTAGCATTATATAAAATAAAATTATAATCTAAATTTCTTAAATTAATATTATTATCATTAGAAGTAGCATAATTATAAACAGAGAATGTAAATTCACTAAATAAATTAATTATCTTTTTTTGTGTAGTATTAATATATAAATTTTTAGAAATAGCAACAAAATCAACAGAATAATAATTAATTTTTTCTTGATATTTTTTAGTTAAAGATTCTTGATAATCTTCTAAGTCTTGAATTAATAATAAATTATCTTGATATAATTTTAATAATTTATTTTTAGCATTTTTTTTTAAATTATCTCTTGAAGAAATTAAATTATAATAATGAGGATTATTAATAATTGCTAATTGAAAACTTTGATAAAAAATATCATTTGTATTATCTCTTAAATCAGATAAATATCTATTTATTCTTGCTATTTTTTCAATATCTTTTCTTAATGATAAAACATTTTGAAAGAAATAAATATATAAAATTGTTATTATTAAAAAAAAAAATATTAAACTTATTAAAAGTAATTTAATTGAAAAATTACATTTTTTCTGAGAAATATATTTATTTATTTCATTTGTATTTCTTAATATTTCTTTTTGTTTTATTTTCTTTAATTTTGGAAGAATAAATAATTTAGAAAATGTTAATTTCATTATTTTATTTAAAGGATTTCTTCTTCTTTTTAATTTTTCTCTATTTAATCTATTTGACATTGAAAATTCATTTCCTAATCTTTCATCAAATTTACTTGTATTATAAATTTTTTTATATTCTATAAATGTAGATGTTTTAAAATTATATTTATATAATGTTATATTTGATAATTTTACTCTATAAATATTATCTTTAGTGTTTTCCGTTGATTTATAAAAATCTTCAATTGAATTTTTTGACTCTGTATTTTTTATTATATTATTTAAATTTTTATATTTATTATCATTATTATTATTATTATCATTATTATTGTAATTATCTTTATATGAATTATCTGATTTTGTAATTGATTCTTCTTCTTCTTCTTCTTCTAATTCATTATCTTCTTCTTCTTCTTCTTCTTCTTCACTAATAAATATATCTTCTTTACTTTGACGACTATTTATAGAAAAACTTGAACTTTCTTCACTTATTGTTTGTTTTTTTTTAAACCTTTCTTTTTTTCTATTTAATATTTCACTTTGAAAATAATCATTCACTGTTTGAATATTTAATGAATCATTATATTTTTGTTTAAAAATATATTTTTTATTTTTATAATCAAATTCAATTTCTTCATTAATTGGAGGTAAATAATTTCCTTTAATATTATTTAAATCTTCTGCTCTTAATGAATTTCTTTTTCCAATATTAAAATTTAATTTTGACTGTTCTTGACTTTCTCTTCTCGGATTATTGTAAGAAATATTTGAAATAACAGAAGAAAAGTAATCTTTACATTCTTCAAATTGAAAAATAAATCCCATTATTTTATCATTCATTTTAATTTCTCTACAATTCATATAAAAATATTTATTATTTTTATTCCAAGTTATTTTCTGTTCTAAATATTCAGTCATATAATAATCTTTTAAAATAGAATATTGTATTTTTCTTTTATTAACATTATCTTCAGATTCTAAAATAATTTTGGTAATTTCAGAATATAATTCTTTAATATAAATAAAAATAGAATAATTACCATTAATAATTTTAGTATTTAAATTTAAATTTTTTACACAATTCGGAGTACAATATTTAATAAGAAATCTTTGATTAACCATAATAATAAATTTTTCTCTGATTTCTTTAGAAATAAGAATATCTAAATCTTGATTTAATTTAGCGAAAATAAAAGGATTTCTATCTTCATCACATAAAATTTTAATATCAAGAGGAAGTTGTTTTAAAAATTTAGATTTAGTTTTAATAAAAACACATAATTTATTTAATTTTGGATTTTCATCAAAAAAAATTCCTTCTTTTATTATTTTTTTTAATATTTTATTATGTTCTTCTTTCAAAAAATTTGGCATTAAAATATTTAAATTATGACCTATTAATTCTTCACTTGAATATCCTATCTTTCCAGAAATATCTGAAGAAATTTTTAATATATTTCCAAAATTATTTTTCTCAAGAGAAACAATCATAAATTGAAAATGAGATGAAGGAAATAAATTTTCTATATCATATATATTATTATTTGAATTATCATTTGAAAAATCATTTTTATATTTTTCTAATTTTTCTGTTAATATATTATCTGCTTTTTCATTATCTTTTATTATTTCTCTTAAATATAAAATATAATATTCTGTTATTTTCTTATTTAATTGTTTTGAAGAAGAAATTGCTTCAAATTTTTCATCAATATCATTTTTTAATTGAATTATTTGATTAGTATATTCATCTAATTTATTTAAATCTTCTTTTTGATTACTTGTTAAAAGTAAATTCCAAAAATTGTAATAAACTTCTGCTATTTGAGAAATAATTTTCATTAAATTATGACTTTGATATTGAAATGATATATCACTTCCATCATTAATATTATTTATACTTCTTTCTTCTATTTCTTTTTTTATTCTATATACATAAAATTCTTCTTGAATTGTTGAAAAAATTTTATTGTTTTCTATATCTGAATATAATTGATATAATGTTTGATATGATTTTTTATATTTTTTTGTTATGTTATATAAGAAATCAGAATATGTCATTTTTAATAATATACTATTACTAAATAATTCTATTTTCTTTTTATATATATTTTCTATATATAAATATAATATATAGTCATTTTTTTTTTCTTTTGATGTATCAAAAAAATTTAAATTTTCTATTTCTTGTATATTCTTTTCTAATTCTATTGAAAAATAACTTATTAAATTTAGAAATTGTTTTCTATTTGTTTTTTTTTCTTTTATTGAATCTATTATCATTGATAATTGAATATAAATATCAATTTCTTTTAAATTAAAAATATTTTTGTGTTTTAATATATAAAATTGGTTTTTAGAAAGAATGATAATTCCTATTAAAATAAAAGAAAATACAAATAAAATATAAAATATTCCTTTTATTTTTTTATTATTAAGAAGATAATAAAAAAATAAAAGAGAATTTGATATAAAATTAACTGTAAATAAATATAATCTAATTAAATCTTCATTTCTTAAATTTCTTCTAAAACTAATTTCTTTATAACAAAATAAAAAATTAATTAAAGAACAAATAAAAAAAGATAAACTTAAAAAACTTTTAATATTATAATCATAAGCAATTGTTTCTAAAAAAGATAAATAAATTTTCGTATAATAAAAAATTTTTTGTCTATCAATGATTAAACTTTTAATTAAACCAGAAACTTTATTTTCATTTTTTTCAAAAGAAAAAATAATAAAAACATGATTAATAAAAAATACAAGAATTAAGCATATACAACTAAAAAAAAAATATATAATATGTTTTCCTTGAAAACATTGGAAAAAATCATTAAAAATATTGTTTTGATTTTTACATAAAATACTTAATAAATATAATTCTAAAAAATTATAAAAATTAAACTTACCTATTATAGGAATAATAAAAATAGGAAGAATTTGTAATAAATTTCTTAATAAATATATTTGAATATTTCTATTTTTAATATCTTTTTTTTTAAAAGAAATTTTCAATAAATTAAAATAAAGAATAAAAGATAAAAGAATAATAATATATGTAATAATTGAAAAAATTTTATATAAAGATAAATTATTTTTTGTATATGTTAAAAGATGAATATTTTCTAAAATAAAACTTGCTTTTTGATAAAAATAACAATTTCCAAAATATTTTTTTGTCTAAAATATTATTTATTATTTATTATATTGAATTTACTTTATAATTATAAGCAAGAGAACAAAATTGAATAAAATCAAATAATTCTAAAATTAATATTTTAGATTTTGAAGGAGAATAATTGAAATATAATTTATAAAAAAGTTCAAAATTTGCTTCTTTTAATTGTTTTATCACATTATTTTGATTATCATTCATTTTATCAAAATATTTTTTTATTTTTAATTTTTTTAATCATTCAAATTAAGAAGATTTTTATGAATTAATGTAATTCAAAAAAAATAAATACATAATCAAATTATATCAAATGAAAAGATAATTAAATTTAAATATTAGATTAAAATTAAAAAGATAAAAATGATATCAGAAAAAAATGAATTAATTAAACAATTTAAAATTGCAAATTTTGAAGTTTTTTATCATTTATATAAAACATATTCAACAGATTATAAAATTCAAAATATTATAGCTATAATAGAATTTTTCCAATTATTATCATTAATAATGGTAAGAAATATATTTTAATTATAGAATATTAAAATTGTAGGAAACCCAAATTTTTATTTTTTTCATTTTTTTAAATGGTTTCAAGTTATTTCTTATTTTTTCTCAAATTCTAATTTATTTTTATATTTTATTATTCTTACTTATGTGATAATTTTTTGTTCCTTTTTTACTTATGTTAATTTATTAAAATATTATTTTCAAAAAAGAAGTATTCATAAAAGAAAATATCAATTAAAATATTTAAGAACAATTATGAATGGATTAAAAAGTTTTCTTTTTATTCCTTTTGTTAATTCTAATCTTAATATTATATTTTGTTCAATAATATTAAATTATATGATTTTAAGTGTTTTGATTTAAAACATAATTTTTTTTTTTTCAATTAGTTTAATTTCTTTATTGATATTAATTTATCTCAATTATTTATTTATTACTTTTTCTTTTTGTAAAGAAAAAAAAAGACAATCATCAATATCAAAATATTTAATAATGAATTCTAATAAAAGTTTTTTTTGGAATGAAATTATAATATTATTAATTCAAAATATTAACTCAATTTATGATATTAAAAGAATCAAATATTTTATGTTTTTTTTAATTTCTTCTATTCATTTATATTGTTTTATGATTGAATTTAAATTTCAAGAAGATTATTCAATAAATACTCAATTATATTATTATTTTAATTTCATTTATTTTATTTCAACTACTTCCTTATTTATAGGTTATTTAATTAGAAATATTCGTTTTGATGGTTTTATTTATGCTTTTTTTTTATTTATTATAATTACTATTTCTCTTATTTTAATTACTCCTTATCGAAATATTAATAATTTTTTTTTTTTTAATTTTTCAAAAGATTATAATGTTTATCATGAATTTAGAGTATTTATTAAAAGTATTAATGAAAGAAAAATGAGTAGAGAAAATTTATTAGATTTTTTTATTTTTCATACTATGAATTATAAAGAAAACGAGGAAGCAATTGATCAAGAAAATTTTATTTATGATTTACATGGAGATTTAGATTATAAATTATCTTTGTTTATAGAAGATAAATTAAGAAAGAAAATAAATCAATATAATGATAGTATATTATTAAAATGCGCTTATGCTATTTATTTATTTTATCATTCATTTAAGTATAATAAAGCTTTTTTAATAATTTTATCTCTTTATGATGATATTTCTGAAGGAAAAATAAGTTCAACTTTATCTCAAGAATTTTTCATTTACAGAATGAAAAAAAATATAGAATCAAATATAACAAATTTAGGTAATAATAATAATACTAAAAAATTAGAAATATCAATATATTATCAAATAAATGATTTAATATATTTAATATTCAAAATATCAGAAATTTATTATGATTTTTGGAATATATTATATAATTGTTCTAAATATAAAGATATAATTTCTTTAGAAAAATTAGGAAATAAAATAAATAAAAATGTTAAAGAAATAAATGAGAAATTTAAATTATTATATAAAAAGCAATTAAAAGACAAGAAAATAATAATTTTATATTCATATTTCTTAAAAGAAGTATTAAATGAAAATGAAAAGAGTAAAAATATATTAGAAGAATTAGAAATAGATGAAAATAAATATGAAGAAGAAATAAATGAAACAATAGGAGGGAATAATAAAGTATATGATTTAAATGAAATAGAATCAACATCAAATTTACAATTTATTATTTCAAGTGGAATAAAAGAACAATCAATTGGTTTAATACAAAAAATTTCACATGATTTTTCTAAAAAATTAGGTTATTCTTCTGAACAATTAATTGGAGAAAGTATTAATATTTTAATACCTGATTTTTTAAGAAATAAACATGATGAACTTTTAAGACATAAATTTTTAAATTATAATTTAAAAGAAGAATTAAAAAATCCTAAAAAAATAAAAGGATTGTATTATATGAAAAGTAAAGCTTTATATTTAATTCCAGTTTATATGAAAATTTATTTTATTTTTGATGAAGATTATAATCCTTATAATTTTACTAAATTAGAAAATGATAAAGAAATTTTTTTTCATCAAAATTTTTATAAAAATTGTCATGTTATAACAGATAATAAATTTATTATTCAAAATTTTACTGTTAATGCTATTAAAATGTTAAATTTAAATGATAAAGATTTTAATGGTAGTGTTGATATTACTAATTATTTAAAAGAATTTAAAGAAGAAGTTAAAAAATTTATTGTAGAAGATAAAGAATATGATGAAGACTCAATTAAAAATTTATTATTAAGAAAAAAATATTTTATGAAGAAAGAGTGTAATTTTAATAATAATATTATAACATGGAAAAAAAATGAAAAAACTTTTAATTTATTTTGTGAAGAAATAAAAATGAAAGATCAAGTTTTAGGATTTTATTTTCATTTTGAAAATAATAATTCAAATAATTCTTCTTCAAATGATAAATTTGAATCAGTAATAAAAGATAAATCAAAAAATAAATCTACAAAAAAAACAAATTCATTTATATCAATAAATAATCCTTATACAAATAAATTTATAAATGGAGAATTTAAAATAAATTCAAATATTATTCCTTTAAAAGATCCAATAATAAATTTTGATTTTAAACAAAAATCATATGTTTTAAAGAAAAAAGGAGAAAAGGATAATAATAAATTACAAAATATTGAAGAATATGTTAAAGAACTTTTTGTAAAGAAAAAAATAAAAACTAAAAAAGAAAGTGATACTTCAAATTTTGAAAGTGAAAATTCAGATAGTTCTTATTCTTCAAGTGAAAATTCAATTGAAATTTCTGATGATGAAAAAAAAAAAAATAAAAAAAATTTAAATAAAATAGATTATTATAAAGTTAATTTAAGTCATATTACTTTATATTATTTTGACTTTACTAAAAATTTAATTGAAGAAATAAAAGATTTTCCAAAAGAAAATAAAGTAGAAATGATAATGAATAAAGAAGAAGAAAAAAATAATAAAATAGAAATAAATAAAAAAAGAAAAAATTCTTTAATGAAAGGAAAAAAGCAAAAATTAAATAAATCTAAATTAGATTTACAAAAAGAAAAAGAAATAAATAATAAAAATGATGAAATAATAAAAAGTATAATATCATCACAAATTAATTCTTCAATTTATCATCTAATTTTTAGTATTTTATTAACGTTTTTTTTTTCTATTTTTTTCACAGTTTTTTTTGTTGTTTTCTCGTATAATTTTAATAAACCAATTTTTCGTTTAATAAATGCATTAAATTGTTTAAAGGATTTAAATAAAATAATAGGAGAAACATTTTATTATTCAGTAAAATTAACAATAACTCAAAATCCAAAATATACAACTATAAAACCTTCAAAAGAAGAAATAAAAAGTTTTTCTAGAAATATTCTTCTTTCAATGTATAATGAAATGCTAAACTTATTAAATTCTCTTTATTTTAATTCTGTTTCATTTTCAAACAAAAATTTAATTAAAATCCAAAATTATAAAGTTAAATTATCTACTTTAACTAAATTAGGTAATGAAAATATTACTGAAGTTCCTGTTTTAAATTTATTAGAAGAATATACTTCTTTTATTTATTTATTTGTTAATAATGATGATTCTAAAATTAATTTTTTAAATTATGATTTTAATGAAATATTAAAAAATTCACAAAATTTTTTATATGGTTTTTATAATGATTATACTTTAATTTATGAAGATGAATATAAATTAAAAATTAAATATGCTAAAGTATTTACTTATTGTATTTGCTTTTCTTTAATTCCTTTTATATTTTTAGGACTTTATTTAATTTTAATTTCCAGTTTTAAAGTAAGTTCTGAAAAAGAAAAATATATTAATTTTTTTTTCCAAATAGATAAAAAAATTATTTTAACTTCAATGAAAAATTGCAAAAAATTTATTAAAGCAACATGTAGTAATTCTAATTATTCTTCAAAATATTTAATAACAACTCCTAAAATTAATCTTCAAATTTTGCAGAAAAATAATTTAAGTGAATTTGATGATTTAGATGATAATTATTTTCTTCAAGAAAATAATAATAATTACATTAAAAAAAAAACAAAAGAAGATGAAGAAGAAGAAGAAGAATTAAGTGATTATAATGAAGAAAATGAAACTTTAGAATTAAAAAAAGAAAATAAATTAAATTCAACATATAAATTTTTTAAATATGAAAAAAAAGTTTTTAAATATCTTTTTCTTTATATTATTTTCTTTTTTATGATGACAGCAATAATAATAACAATAAAATTTATGATTGATAATAAATATTATATAATAGAAAAATATCATGAAATTTATTCATGTACAAATTCTTTAAAAACTTTTGTGACAAGAAATATAATTTTTTTTAGAGTTTATATAGCATATAAATCATCACATTTGGAAATTCTTTTTATTAATAAAATATCAGAAGATTTAAAAGAAAGATTTGATAGAATATTTTATGATCATTCAAAAATAATAAAAGAAATGAATATGAATGTAGATAAGAATTTTCTTTCAAAAAGAACAAAAAATTTTTATAAAAAAATTCAACTAAAATCTCTTTGTTCATATTTAGAAGATTATATTAATAATAATGGTGGAAGTTGTGATTCATTTGGTTTTGGAATAGCAAAATATGGTTTAAATTCAATAACAACATATATACTTCATTCAATGGTAAATTTATTTTATGAAGTACTTCACATAACAAGTGTTTCTGAGTCAAAAGGTTTTTTATATTCAGAAATATTTTATGGAACTGAATTTTATTATAATTTTTCTAAAGATATTCCTGAATCTCAAATTGAAGAATATAATAAATATGAACCTTTTTCTCTTTTTAATAATAATGTTATGAGACATTTAATTATTTTAAATGATAATGTTGTTAAAGCTTGTATTGATGAAGCTTCTCATTTAGTAAAAGATGATATTCAAAATATTGGAAATGTAATTAATAAACTTTTGGTAAGTTTATTGATTATGTATATTAGTTTTATTATTTTATTTTCTTTGTTTTATGTTATACCTGATGTAATAAAGAAAAATAATAATATAAATAAAAGAAGAAAAATTTTAATGATAATACCAAAAAATGTTCTTTTAGATATTATATCTAAAAATAATTGAGATATTTATATATATATTTTAATTTATCATTAATTATTATTTTTTTTATTGATTCTTTTTTTAATTAGGTTTGGATCCTAATTATTTATTGAATATATTTTATATTTCAATAAAATAAAATTATTAATAAAACAAAAATTTGGAAAACAAAAAAACAATATTAAATAATAAATATTATATTTTAAATTAATAATTTTTAAAATCACTTTTTATTTAATAGAATTTATTTAAATAAAAAATTGATTTTAATGAAAATTTTTTCAGAAAATAATTCTTGCAAATATTTTAATATTCCAAATTCTTTAAATAAATCAAATAAAATATTAAATTCTAAAGCATCTACATTCTTTTTATCAGAAACATTTTTAAATAAATCAAAAAGTAATAAAACAATATCAATAGATAAAAAAATTAATGAAAATGAAATAAATTATAATTATAAATGTAATTTTAAAAGAAAAATAAAATTACCAGTTTTAGGAAATAATTTAAACAATCAAAGTAAAAATAAAAGAAATGATAATTTTAAAGAAAAAATGAAATTAAATAAAAGAAATCATTTAAATTATTATCCTCAATTAAATTATGTAATAAATAGTGATAAAGATAAAGATATTTCTTCTTTTTTTCAATTTGAATATATGAAAACTCTTTTTAAAAATAATATATCTTTAGATAAAATAGGGAAAAAAAATATTTTTATATCAGGAAGAAAAATAAATTTTGAAGAAGAAAAAAAACTAAAAATAAAATTTCCAAAACCAATTCTTAAAAAAAGGAAATTAAATTTATTCACAATTTCAAATATATAAAAAAATAAAAATAAATATTATAAATAATAATAAAAAAAATAAGAAAAATTAAAAGGTTTGATTATATTCTTAAATATTATAAAACTTAAAAATATTTAATTTTTATCATTTAATGAAATATTCTATAAATATAAAAAATAATAATTAAAAATAAAATAAGAATAAAACACCATAATTTGAATAAATTTTTTTTTTTTTTTTTACTTCTAAATTCAGTTTTAGTAATTTCCTTATGTGCTTTTTGTGTATTATCTTGAACATTAGTAACGTTATTTTCAATATCATCCAACATAATTCCTTGTTCATTAATTTTCATTTTCATATCATTAGTAATAGAAGCAACTTGATAAGAAATTTTTTTTACTTTTTCTAATTCTTCTTTTCTTTTTTTCATTATTTCTTCATTATTTTCATATTTCATTTGAAAATTATCATTATATTTTCTATAAGAAGATTTTTCTTTTTCTTTCTCATTTATTTCATTATTATATAATGGAACTGAATATGATATTCGAGAATCTAATTTATTTGTTTTTTGAATATAATCTTTCTTTATTTCTAATATTTTTTCCTTATCTATTATCTTCTTTAATTTTTCTAATTCTAACTATTTTTATTTAT
Organism: Isotricha intestinalis; assembly: GCA_023807065.1. NCBI lineage: Eukaryota > Ciliophora > Litostomatea > Vestibuliferida > Isotrichidae > Isotricha > Isotricha intestinalis. The sequence goes on from JAJJLU010000385.1 coordinate 27,653, forward strand.
TATATTTTTTTTTATTTTACTTCTATTTTATTTGAATGATTTCTTTCTAAATCATTTAATAAATTTTGAGTTGTTTGAATATTTGATGAAAGGGATTTTTTTATTTTTTCATAATCATTTTGAATATGAGGTAATTCTTGATCTGAATATTTATTCATTTCATTTAAATTATTCATTTCTTTTTTTATTAGCATATATTTTTCTTTTATATTCCTTATTTTATTTAAATTTTCTTCATCTAAGAAAGAAACCTAAAAATAATATTCAATTAAATTACTTCACTCATATTTAATTTCTTTATTTATTTAAAAAAGAAAAAAATTAAATATAAAATTTAAATTTATTATTTATTTGAAAAAATGAGTATCTTCAGGTAAATTTTTTTTAAATAACTTTTCTTATTACTTAGATCAGAAAAAATGTGTCATAAAAAAATTAGAATTCCAAGAGAAAGTGCAAATGAAACAATGAGAGCATTAGGAAATTTAGAAGATGGAGTTGAATTTGTAGATTTAACTCAAGATGATATTGAAGCAAAAAAAAATTTTAGTCAAATGTTAAAAAGATGTGAAGATATGATTAAAAAAATTAATGACTTTAATTCTATTTGTGAAGATTTTCATTTAAAAATGAATAAATTTAATTCATATGAAGAATTTAATAATTTACTTTTAAATGAGTTAAGGAGTAAAGATAAAAAATATGGTTCTACATATTTTGATTTATTAGAAAGTGAAATTATTGAGAATGATAAACAATTAAGTGAATTAGTAGATAATCATTCAACAATAAGAGAAGATTTAATAACTTTAATCGAAAAAAAATATGTTTTACAGAAAACATCAGAATTAATAACTTCAAATAATCCAATAATAAATAATAATAATAATTATATTAAAAAAAATAATATTGAAGAAGATATTATTACTACTTCATCAGATAATAATATAAATGATATTAATATTGTTGATAATTTAAGTTTTATTGCTGGAGTTGTTAAATTATCAGATGAGTTAAAAATGAAAAGAATGATATTTAGAACTAGTAGAGGAAGAGCTCTTGTTTCTTTTTATGATTTATCTATTAATAATGATGAATATTTGTATACTTCTTCTATTAAACATAGAGGCTTTTCTTTCGCTAATAATAATAAAAAAGGAAGTATTATTAATGATAGCTATTTTATTGATGGTCATAAAAAAGTTATTTTTAATATTTTATTCCAAAGTGGTGTTGAAAATGTTTTATTAGGAAAAATACTTAAAATTTGTGAATTATTCCAAGCTTCAAGATATAATGTTCCAAATAGAAATGAAATTCAAATAGAAATATCAAAAATAGAAGATGATATAAAACAGAAGAAAAATTTATTAATTCAAACAGAGAAAAGTATAAATGATATAATCACAAGAATAAATGATATAAATTCATTACCAATAAAATATCAATTATATAAATTATATTTTCTTCAAGAGAAAATGATATATTTAACATTAAATAAATGTATAGTAAGAGAAAATTTTATAGATGGTGAAATATGGGTTCCAGAAAGATCATTAAATACATTAATAAATAATATAAATACAGTATTTCAAGGAAAAGATGATAAATTAAGAGCAAATATAGAAGGAATAAATGAAGAAAATAATATATTTGAACCACCAACTTTTATTCCAACAAATGAATTTTTATATTCTTTCCAAGAAATTACTAATACTTATGGTATTCCTAGATATAGAGAAATTAATCCTGGATTTTTTAATGTTATTTCTTTCCCTTTTTTATTTGGAGTTATGTTTGGTGATATCGGTCATTCTCTCTTTTTATTTGTTTTCTCTTTATATATTTGTTTTAAAGGAAATAAGATTAATCAAATTTTTAAAGGAATTTTACCTTTTAGATATTTCCTTTTACTTATGGGTTTTTTTGGTCTTTTTTGTGGTTTTATGTATAATGATTTTTTATCTGTTCCTTTTAATTTTCCTTCTTGTTATAATTTAAGTAATTTAAATGAAAGTAATATTACTAATTATATTGAAGTTAATAAAACGAATAATTGTAATTATAAATTTGGATTAGATCCTATTTGGTATGGAGCTTCTAATGAATTAACTTTTATAAATTCATTAAAAATGAAATTAAGTGTTATTTTTGGTGTTTTACAAATGCTTTTGGGAATTATATTAAAAGGTTTAAATAATTTATATGAAAGTGATTATATAGAATTTTTCTTTGTTTTTATACCTCAAATTATTTTAATGTCTATTCTATTTGGTTATATGGATCTATTAATAATATTTAAATGGAATATTAATTTTAATAATGATTTAAGTAAAGCTCCTGATATTAAAGTTATTATGATGGATATTTTTTTAAATCCAATGGGTGAATATAATAAAGATTATTTACCAATTTGGGGAAATAGAGAAAAAATCAAAGTATTTCATTCTTTAATTTTAATAATATCAGTTATTTGTATTTTAATAATGATAATTCCAAATATAATATTTAAGAAAATAAAATCTGATAAAAATTATGAAAATGATTTAAATAAAAAAAAGAAAGAAGAAGAAATAAATGAACAATTATTAATGGAAGATAAAAATGAAATTATAAAAAAATCATTTTCTGATATTACAGTAGGAGTATTAATAAATTCAATAGAATATATTTTAGGAACAGTATCAAATACTGCAAGTTATCTTCGTTTATGGGCTTTAAGTTTAGCACATTCTCAATTATCAAAAGTTTTTTTTGATAAAATTTTAGGTAATGCTTCTTTTAGTGAATATTTTTTCATTAATTCAATTTTACTTTCTACTTTTGGATTACTTTTTTTCTGTTTTGTTACTTCTTTAGTTTTATTATTTATGGATATGATGGAATGCTTTTTACATACTTTAAGATTACATTGGGTTGAATTTCAAAATAAATTTTTTTATGCAGATGGACATTTGTTTTTACCTTTTTGCTTTAAAAATAATTTACCTTTTAATGATGAAAATTTAGATTAATAATATTTGTTTTATTAATGGTTATTTATTTAGGAATAGTATTTTTATAAAAATTAAGTTTAATTTAAATATATATATTAGATATATTTTTTTTAATTTTGAAAGTTATAAAAGTTATTTAAAAAGATTTAATTATTATATCTATATATTTAATAAATATTAATTGTGATAATTTACAAAAATTATAAATCTTCAAACCATTCATCTAATAAAATTTCTTCTGTAGAAGGACGATTTTTAGGTTGAAAAACGAGTATTTTTTTAATTAATTTTTGAGCTTTATCACTAATAAAATTAGGAATAATATAATTTCCTTGATTAATTTTATTAAATAATTCATTTTGAGAATTAGCAGTAAAAGGGAAATTTCCAGTTAACATAGTATAAAGTAAAATACCTAAAGACCAAATATCAGAAAATTGAGCAATATATTTTTCTTTATTTATTATTTCTGGTGACATATAAGAAGGAGTTCCACAAAAAAATTTATGATAAGTATTATTATTTGTTTTTATTCCAAAACCAAAATCAATTATTTTTATTTTTTTATTATCTATAATTAATATATTTTCTAATTTTATATCTCTATGACATATATTTTTTAATTGACAATAATTTATTCCTTTTACAATTTGATAAAAGAATATTTTACATGTTTTTTCATCGATTTTTTGCTCTTTTTTCTGTTTAATATATTGTAATAAAGATATTCCATTTATATATTCTAAAATCAAATATAAATTTTTTGGTGTATCTATTACTTCATACATTTTCATTATATTTTCATTATCTAAATTTTTTAATATTGATATTTCATTTTTTACTGTGTTTTTTTTTTGAATATCAAATAAAGATAATTTAGAATATATTTTAATTGCATATTTTTTTTTTGTTAATTTATTTATTCCTAATCTTACTATTGCATATGTTCCTTTTCCTAATTCTTTTCCTAAAATATAATTTTCTATTTTTCTATTCAATAATTTATTTATATTATTATTTAATTGTGTGCTATTATTTAAATGATTATTTAGATTGTTTTGACTATCAAAAGATTTATCTGAAAAAGTATTATTTTGATTTTTTGCTGTTGTTGTTCTTTTATATTTAATTATTGTTTTTCCTTTTTCTTCATTTTCTTCATTTCTATTTTTATTTTGATTCATTGTTTTTATTTTCTTTATTTGTACTTTTTTATTTAAAGTACTTACTGTATTTTTTTCATAATGATGATTATCAATATTATTTTTTTCATTAATTGTTGTTAAAGTTAAATTTAAATTAAAATTCATTGTTTTTATTTTATTAGGAATTAAACCAGCAAATTTTTTAATATTTGAAATAGTAAAATTATGATTAATTTTCATAGTTTTTGTCATACTTAAACTTTTTCCTTTTTTATTTCTTTCACTTAAAGAATTATTAATCAAATTATTATTACAATTTAAAGTAGAATAATTTGAATTTAAAGAATCAATATTAAAATTAGATGTTTGGGGATTTACTAATAAATTTGATGAAGAAATAATATCAACATCACTTTTTTCTAAATATTTATCTATTATATTATTTGTTCCATTTGATGTTAAACTTAATTTTGAATTATCTGAAAATTTTCTTGGTTTTAAAGGAGTTTTTAATTTATTTGATTTCTTTTCAAAACTTTTTCTTAAATTAATTACATTTTTATTCTTATTATTTTGATTATTATTATTATTACAAATTGAATTTTTTTTTTTTTCAATTTCATTTCTTAAAAACAAAGCTTTAAAATTTTTTGTTTTTTTCGGAGTAATAATATTATTATTTAATTGATTATTAATAGGATTATTTATAGTATTAGAAATTTTAAGATTATGAATTTTTATTTTATTTGATGAAATAGAATTATTTAAAGTATTTATTATTTTTGTTGTTGAAGATAAAGGAGAATATGATGTTGTTGAAGTTTTATCTTTACTTGTTGTAGTTAAATTTATTGTATCTAATGTTAATTTATTCTTTAATTTTTTTTCTTTATTTAAACTTAATATTCTTTTTTCTACTTCTATTTTCTGAAAAGTATTTTTTAACTCTTTTTCATTTTTTATTCTTGGATATTTACTTTTTTCTTCTATTAAATGATTTTTTAATTCTTTAAAAACTTTTTCATTTAGTGATTTTGATTTTAACATTTATACTTTTTATTATATTAAATTTAATTTATTATCTTATTTCTTTTTTTATAATTATTTTTTAGAGTTAATTATTTAATTTTTTATTTTTTAAATTGTATTTTTCGAATATTTAATTTTTGAAAAAATTTAGGAAACAGTTGTTTTAAATTTATTTCTTTATTATTTCTAGGTTTAATACAATCAATAGAAATTTTAGAATTATTTTTTATAATTTCTCTATTTATATTTGAAATGCTTTTCAAAGAAGACAATTTATAATTATTATTAATAATAAAAGAATTATCTTTATTATTTTCTGAATCCCTGAAAGAAAAATTTTTTTTATCAAAAATAATAATTTTACTATTAATATTTGCAAATCTAAGTTTTTGTGGTATTTTTGGTTTATAATATTCTAAATTTAAATCTAAATTTAAAATTTTATTTTCTTTTAATAAATCATCACTGCTTTTATTAAATAATGAATTTACTTTTAATTTTTGAAAAGAATGTTTAAAATTAATAAAATCCTTAGTAAAATCTATTTTATGAAAACTGTTATTTTCTTGAGATAATTTTTTGAAAAAAGAATTTGATTTTATTTTTGAAATGTTTAAAATATTTGGAATTTTAATTTTTCTTAATTTTGAATTTATTCTTTCTGATTTACAACTTAGTAATTCTTTATTTCTTTTTAAACAAATAGAATTAAATTTATTGAATTTTTTGTTATCATTTATTTTTTTAATTTTTTTTTCATTATTTCTTTTCAAATCATTAAATTTAGAAATTAAGTTTGGAATATGTATAATTTCTAGACATTTATCTGCAATATTATTTTGTAAATCCTGTTTTTTCATTTATTATTTCTTTTTTACGAAAAAATAATTATTTTTTTTAAATTTATTTATGAATATTTAATAAAAGAAATAAACTTTAACAAAAAATAAAAATAATATATTTAAAAAATATAGAAAAATGATGAATAAATATTTAATTATTAATAATATACATTTCATTGAATTTAACATGATTTTTTTTACTAGCTTTTTTCTTATTTAAAAATTCTTCAATTTGTTTAATATTAATATTTTGAACAACTTGTTGTCCTTTCCAATATTTAATAAGTGATAATTCATTTAAAGTATAAGTAATATCTTCAGGTTTAATTCCAGTTTGTTCACTTAAATCTTTAACACATAAATTTCCTTTATTTTTTAATAAAGCATCTAAAATAGTAATAGTCCAATAACTTTTATAAGAAATTTTTCCTAAATCACTTAAAGGAGTTTCAGGAGTACAAATTTTATTTTGTTTATTTGATAAATAATATGATAAACTTATTAAAAATTGCCCATAACCTTTTCTTTGAAAAGGGGGAAGAACCATTATACAAGATAAATTATATTCTGAACTTTCAGAAACTTCTTTTGAAAAATATGCAACAATGTGATTTCCATTTTTATCATTTTCTGTTAATACATAAAATTTAAATGGAGATACATCAAAATATATTGATTTATGATCTAAAAATAATTTTGCTATTAAACATAAATTTTGACAATATAATTTATTTTCAGAACCTTTAATTTCATAAACTGAAATACTGTCTGATATTCTTTCTTTTTTTTTTGATGATGATAATTCAGGTAATATTTTCATTTCATAAATTTTTTTTCCAGGAGGATTTTTAAAAGAACAATTATTTAAATGTTTAATTAAAGTATTTTTATATTTCATATATTTTAAACAATGTTCACAAATATATAATATTTTATTTATTGTAAATTCATTTGGAAAAGGAGAAAAATACCATGCATTAATTTCATAATAACCTAAAATTATTTTTTCTACATTTTTTATTTTTACTGTTTTTTCTATTTCATTTTCATTTTCTGTATATGAACCATTTGAAAAAAGAGAAGAACGTTTTCTTGTTAAAACAAAATTATCATTTAACATTGAATGATTTATTAAATTTGCTCCATCAATTGAATTTGGAATTTTACCATAATTTTTCCTTATTAATGATTGATCTATCCATTTATCCATTCTTTTTTCTAAATTTAAAAAATGAACATAATATAATTTTTTATTTGTTGATTCATCTATTTTTATTTGAAGAACTTTCGCATCTACATTACTCTTTTCTATGTCGAAATATACTTGAATTGTGTCGTTTATATTTATGTTTGATATTGTATTTTCTTCTTTCATTTTTTCTTTTTTTTATTTTTTATTTTTTTTTTTAAAGGTTTTTTTATTTTTTTTTTGATTTTTGTCGAAAATAAAGGATAATATATAAAAAAAATAATTTCATCTTCTTTTAAAATAATAATAAAAAACTAAAAGGAAAATATTAAAAAAACAATTAAATAAAGTGAATATTAATTTTAATATTTCCAAAATCCAGCTATTTTATGTCCAATATCAATCATACTTCCTCCAAAAGCATTAGCACTTTCATCAATTTTACTAAGAATACTATTACTAGCTTCTTGTTTACTATAACCAGGAACAAACTTATCATGTAACTTATATAAATCCTCAATATTATTTAATTGAGGGATTCCACTATCAATCATTAAATAGAACATATTAACAATTTCTCTGGCTTTATCTCTTAGAATCCAATAAGCATTAACACATTTTAATTTAAAATTTTCATAAATTTGACTTCCTTTTCCTCCCATTGGTTCTAACATTTCTTTACTTAATTTAATTAATGGAGCAGCTACTTTAATATCTTTTCCTAAAATATATCCAAAATCAATATGAAATAATCTTCCTTTATCATCTATCATTAAATTTTCTAAATGTCTATCTCCTATTCCTAAAATAAATGTTGCTATTGAATATCCTGCTGAAGAATTTATATATGTATCTAATCTTTTTTGAGCATCTTCTTTATTATTTTTATCTACAAATTGATCTATATATTGTTTAATTGTTAATTTCTTATTTGATACTATATCATATATTGTTGTTGAATTTGGAACAAATTCTACAAATCCATCACTTTTCGATGTTGCTAAAACTTTATATGATGTAAATTCATAATTTAGTTTAAATTTCTGTAATATTGAATCCATATATGATATCATTTGTAATATTAATTGATCTTGTCTTAAATCATCACCATATTTAAATATAAATGAATATTCTTTTGGATTGTCTTTTTTATTGTATTTTTGAGTTTCTGGTGTAATGTTAAATGTATATTTGACTGGACGCAAATTACTTCTAAATATTGTACAATTTTCTGTTTTTACTCCTTTTACCATTATATTTGGATCTAAAGGAAGAGGATATGTTTTTTTTTGGATATTTACATTTTTTAATATTTCATTATTTATTTCTGATAAATTTTCTTTATCTTGTTCTGATAATATTTGCTTTAATTTTTCTTTTTGTTTATCAACTTTTGTTGATATTGATTTTAATTCTTGAGAAATTGCTATTAAACCATTTTTAAATGCTACTTCATTTACTATGCAATTATGAATTTCTTCTAAATTTAATTTTTCCTCTGCTGTTAAATTATCTAAATTTTTAGAATTAGATAAACATTCTAAAAAATCATTTTTTAAATCTAAATAAAATTTACTTATTGTATATTCATCAGTATCTTTATTTATATTATTTAAATTTTCAGGACATTCACACATAATAAACCAAAAAAAAGAAGAAGCTAAAATTTTATTTTTTGAACATTTATCAATTAAAGTTTTTCTTAAAGGAGAATCAGAAAAATCTTCATATCTTAAAGCTTGAACTAATTGTAATAAAATAAAATTTAATTCTTCATCAGTTAAATCATTTAATTTTTTAGCAGCATATTTTCTAACTTCTTTCATTCCATTTAAAGAAGAGATATTTTTACTATAAATAGAATTAACACAAAATCTTTTACTTAACATATATAATAAATCACTAATTTCAACTTTACTCCATTTAATAAGAATATTATTAATAAATTCATTTTCATTTTTAGGATCTCCCCAATTAACTGAATTGAGAATTTTAGTTAAAGCATAAGGAATATTATTTTTTAATAATTCATATCTATAAATCCAAAACAAAGTTAAATCTTTTTTATCTAAATCCATAAAATCAGGAGTTGATAATAATTCATTTATTCTTTCTCTATCATAAGGAGTAACTTTTATATCTCTTGCTAAAGAATCATCACTTACATGAGATAATGCTGAAAATTTATCTATTATTGGATTATCCTTATTAAATATTTTTATTTCTTGTTTTTTTAAATCATTACCTTTTTCTTTTATTATTTTTGGATCACATATCCAATTTGAAAATGATACAAAATTATTATTATTTTCTTTATATATTACTGATTTATATACTTTTTTATAATCTTTTGATATTGCTTCTTCAAATATTATTCTATTGTTAAATGAAGGAAATTCTATTTCTAAAAATGTTTCTTTTGTTTTAGAAAGAAGTAAATTTAATTTTGTTTCAAAATTTTTTCTATATTCATTTTTTAATTCTATTTCATTTTCATTTGTATAATAAAATGTATCTAATACTGATTCATAAGGAGGATTTTCACTTTTTAATATTTGATCTACTTCATTTGCTGGTTTATTATCCGATGGATTTTTCATATAATTTGAATCAATTCCTGCTTTATTACTTTTATAAAATGATTTTACTAATAAATTTAATTCATATTCTATTTTCTTATTCTCTGTTTCTTCTATTATATTATTTTCATTTATATTATTTTCTTTATTTGTATTTATATTATTTATATTTATGTCATTTTCTTTTTCTTTTTCTTTATTTAAATTTTTTATTTTAAATATTTGTCTTCCTCTTCTTAAATTTAATTTATCATCAAATAATTCTATTTTTGTTTCTCCTAATAAAGAATTTTCTTCTGGTAATTGCATAGAATAAATATAAACAATAATATAAGAATCTAAAGTTAAATCTTTATAATTATATCTAATTGATATAGTTTGATTAATATTTGTACTTGTAAAAATTAATTTTGTTGTAAATTCTGGTTTAATTTCTAATCCATTTACAAACAATTTTGCAACAAAATAAATTTCAAATTCAGGTAATTGATAAAATAAAAGATTTTTTTTTGAATTTGATAAATTTAAAGTTTTATTTATATCTGATTCTGTTATTTTTATATTTTTTTCTCCTGTTTTTTTTCTGTAATATTCTATTAAAGTATCTTTTTTTTCTTTGTTTATTTCTTCAAAATATTTATAATTATTACTAAATTCTTTATTTATATAATCATTATTTTCATCTGTTAGTAAATTATCATAATTAAAAAGAGATGTTATTTTAAGATCTAAATTTATGTTTAAATCACTATGTTTTAAAAATTTTTGATCAGAAAGATAAGTAGATATAAATTTATCAATCATATTTTTATTATCATCCATGTTTTTAAAAGAATAAAATTTTTTTATTTAAAATCTTAAAAAAAATAATTAAAATAATAAAATAATTTTTAATAAATTTTATAATCTTGAAGAATTTATTGTAGAAAAATTATAACTTCCTTCATTAGAAAAATCACAAGATTTATATCTACAAAAATCTCTAATATCAAAATCATTAACAAAAATTTTATCTTCATTTAAAATTTGTAAATATTTTTCGTATTCAGGTTGAGACATATCTTTACATACTTCATAAGTTTCTAATTGATCTCTATTATAAATTTTTTTTCTTCCAGGGGAGTTTAATTCTAATTTTGTTTCAAAATCTAATAAATTTTCACCTTTAATTTCTAAATTTTCCATTTTTTTAATTTCATTAAGAGTAGAATTTCCATTTAAAATTTTAGGTAAATAAGGATTTTTTTCTAAACTAAGAATAATATCATTAGAATAAATTTTAGGTTTTCTACTTCTCATAATAGTTTTAGGACAAGTTTCAAAGAATCTTCCCCAAAAAGGATTTTCATTACTTCTTATATTTATATATACATCTCTTATTCCTTTAAAATTTTTTGGTCTTCTTAAATTAAAATACCAATTTTTATCTCCCATTTTTAATTCTATTGGCTCTTTTTCTTCTATATTTCTTAATATTCCTTTTTTTATTTGAAATGAATCATAATTTTTTAATAATAACTTTTCCCTCTTTTTATTCGTTTTTTTTATTAAGTAATTTTCCATTTTTTTTATTGAATTTTCTTCTCTTTTTTGTTCTGATAAATTTTTTTGCTGATTTATTAATTGTTTCTTTATTGGAGATGGTAAATTTATAATATCATTTTCATATTTTTTATTTCTTAAAGTTCTTTCTTTTATAGTTTGAAAATATGAATTTAAACTATTATTATCAATAAATTGAAATAATTCTTTTTTTTTTTGATTTACAAGATCTGAATTTTTTCTTATTTGAGAATATCTTTTATTAATTGTTTTACTTCCTTTTATTTTAGTTAAAATTTGAGGAGAACCAACATAAGAATAATATATTAAATTATTATTTTTATCTAATTTAGGTCCTTCAGGTTTTTTTCCTACATAAATTCCGGAATTTAAATCTAAATATTTTGATTCATCTTCAAAAAAATTATCAACATTTCCTATTATTTCTTCTTTTTCTTTGACTTCGTAATTTGATAAAGGAGATATAAATAAAGTTTTTGGCTCTGTTTGAATATGAGAATTTTCTGTTTGAATTGATGACATTTTTAATTTTTAATTCTTTGAAGTTATTAAATTTTTATTATAATTTTCTGATTAAATAATATTTTTAAAATATATTTATTATGTCTTTATACTTTAATTTTAAAGTTAAGTTTTTTATTGAAAATAATTAAAATAAATGCCAATAGAAATTGAAGAAACGGAATTAGATTTAATAAAAGATTTCTTAAAAGAAAATAATTATATATCAACATTAGAATGTTTAATAAAAGAAGATAATTTAAAAAGAATTGAAAAGAAAAATTTAAAAGAAAAAAACAATGAAAATAATCCTGAATCAAAATTAACAAAATGCTTAAAACAATTAAATGAAAGAAATCTTCAATTTTCAAAATTTAATGAAACATATAAATCATTAGAAAGGAAATATAAGAGTATATTATTATCAGCAAGACATATATTTTCAGTTTCAATTGAATGTTTAGAATTATTAAAAGAAATAAAAGAAGGAAATAATAAAGAAAATTTAGAAGAAAAAATAGAAAATTTTAAAAATCAAATCGGAAAATATCATAAAATAATATTAAATGATACATATGATGAAAATACAAAAATAATTAATGAAGCAATAATGATAGAACATAAAAATATATTAAAAAAAGCAAAAGAAGAAAAAAATAATGATAAAATAATAGAAATATTATTAAGTTTAAGAGTATATGCTTTAAATATTCAACCTGAATTAAGAAGAAATTTAATAGAAGAATTAATAAATAATGATATATTAAATATAAAAGAAAATAATTCAGATCAATTTGTTTTAGAATTATTAAATATTCATTCTTATAATATGAAACATGCAATATTATCTTTAATTTCAATAATAAGTTCAACATCAAAAGGAGTTGAATATATAAATTTAAATAGTAATTTAATTTTAGAAAAAATAATTGAAATTATTAAAGGAACTGAAGATGGACAAGTTATTCAAAGATTTTGTATTTCAATATTACAAAAAAATAGTATTAAAGAAAATAATATTAAAATTTATTTTAAATGTGGTTTAATTGATTGGTTAATTAAATTGTTACAAAGATCAAAAGAAAATGAAGTTCATTTATTCTGTTTAGATTATTCAAGTGCTTTAATTGCTAATATTTTACAATCTAAATTTATTTTAGATTTTTTAGAAAAAAATAATGTTGTTTGTAAAAATTTAATGGAAACTTTTTTAAATATGATTAAAGATAAAATCACAAATTCTGTTTTAATGAATTTATTAGTTTGTTTGAAATATTTAGGAAAAGATAAATTTAAAAATGTTAAAGATGAATGTAAATTTAATGAAAGAATTAAAGATTTTATTGATTATTATAGTAATATTCCTACTAATAATGAATATGAAAAAATTGATAAAGGTATTATTCTTAAATTAAGTAATGGTTTATTTAATATTAAAGATGATAAAAAAGAAATTAATTATGATGAAAAATTTATTCAATTTGAAAAACAACAAAAAGAATTAATTTTTGAATGTTTTCAAGATGAAATAATTTAATATATAATTTTTATTTTTTATAATAATACTATAAATTTAAAATAAATTTAAAAAAAGAACAATTTAAATCCATTAAATTTCTAAATTAAAAAATATACATTTTTAAAAAAATAAAAACCTTTTTTTAATGTTTTTGTTGTTTAGAAAGAATTTCCCATTTATTTTTAATATCATTTTTCAAAGTTTTTATTCTATCTTCAGCAAAATCTACTTTTTGTTTATGTTCTTCATTAATTCTTTCTCTTTCTTCTTGATCATGTTTAGTTAAAAATTCAATTTCTTTTTCTAATTTTTCAATATTTTTTTCTAAATTTTCATTTTCATCATCAATTTTTTCTATTTTTTTTCTAAAATTATTTTTTTCTTCTTCAATAATTAATCCACTTCTAATTCCATAAGCAATAGAACTTTGATATAAATTTTGATAAGCTTTAACCGTCATTTCACTTTCTTTTTTAACAAGCATCATTAAAATACCTCTTTCTAAGCAATTAATAGTAACTTGTCTAATTAATTCATCGAAGCATTCATTATATAATTTTTCTCTATCTTCACAAATTCCAGTTTCTTTAGCTTTTAAAGTTTTTAATCTCTTATTTAATCCTTCTTCTAATGTATTTACTTCTGCTGTTGTTACAGGAGTACATGATACATATTGAACCCATAATTGTTCATTCACTACTTGTTTCTTTGGAGGTAATATTTTATTCAATGCATCTTTCACTGATAATTTCTCCTCTTCCCAATCTACACTCTCATTTCCAAGAAATATAGATTTTAAACGTTCCACTGTCTTCTCATCTTCTGATGATATGTCCTCAAATGCTTTCTTGTTGTTTGGCGATGTTGATACTAAATATGGAGTGTCGTATTTTACTAATGATTGAAATAATTGCTCTTTTGTGTTTTTGGAGTTACTCTTTGACATTTTTTTTAATTTTTTTATTTTTTTTGTGTTTGTTTTAGGTTTTTGTTTATTTATTATCCTTTTTTAATTGTTTTTGTGTTTAAATTTTTTTAATTTTTTTTTAGTTTTTAATATGAAAAATTTTTCCCAGAGAAATGGAAAATTTTCAAATCAGTTCTTACTTAAATTTTTATCAAATAGGAAAAATACAAAATTAAATAAGGAAAAAAATAAAGAGAGAATAGAAGAAGAAAAAATTGAAAAAAAAGAAAAGAATAATAATATAAAAATTCCTTTAAAAATAATTTATACTAAAACTGATTATAATTCAATAGAATGGTTAGATCAATTTTCAAAGAAAAAAAAAGATAAATTTATTAAAAGAGCAAAAGAAAGTATAAATAAATATAAAACTTCAAGAAATTTATTAAAAAATATTAGAAATAATTTGAAGAGATTAAATAGTTTTACTCTAGAAAGTTCTGTAAATAATTTTAAACAAAGTAAATATTCTTTTAATAAAAGAGCAAATGAAAAAAAAGGAAATTCAACAGAAAAAAAGAAATTTAATCAAATAAAATCAATTAAGCAATTGAAAGAAGAATTAAAAAATAATCCTGAAAAATTAGATAATCATTTTAAAAATAAAAGCAGTGAAAAAATAAAGAATATTAAAATAGAAAAAATTAAATCAAAAAAATTAAAAAATTCTTTTCATAATATTCCACATCCAAAAAAACAAGATATAAATAATTTAACTGTTTCTAAAAAAAATATTATGAATAAAACTAATATAGAAATGAATCAAAAATCAAAAAAAAATTTATATAATAAAATAAAATCTCAATCAAATATTTTAGGGAATATTAAAAATGAGAATTCAATAAGAATAATAAAAAAAAGAAGTTTTAGTAATAAATATTATTCAAGTAATAATAGTAAATTTTTAAACAAGAGAAATAAAAGAAAAAATGAATCTCAAAGTGAGAAAAATATGAGAAAAAATTCAAATGAAAAAATATTGTTATATGGTAAACTAAAAATAAAAATAGAAAATACTCAAAATTCAAAAAAAAAGTTAAATAATTATATAATGACTGAACCAAAAAATTTAATTAGATTAAATAATTTAAAAAGTTGTGAAATGAGAATTAATACTGAAAGTAATATTACTTTAAAAATTGGAACTTCAAGTTCAATGAAAAATAAATATAGAGATTTAATATGTGAATATGAATCTGAAATTGATTCATAAATTTAATATTTTTTTATTTTTTTTTTGTTTTTTTTTTTAAATCAAATAAAATTTACCATTAACTATCATATATTATATTTTAAAACTAATTTAAAAAATTTTTTTATTTGCAACATATTTTAATCAAACATTTTTTACAAAATGATCATTTCAATTTGGAATTCTACAAGTTAATAAAAATATTTAAATTTTACAAAACATATAAATTTCAATTTTCCAATCGATTATTTAAATGTTTTGAAACAAACCAATACAAAATTGAAAATAATATATAAAATACACTATTTTATATTATTTATATGATTATTAAAAGATAATTGAAATTGCTTTTTTTGTGTGGTATTTAATTGTTGAATTTTTAAATTTAATTCTTCTTTTTCTTGATTAAATTCTTTTGAATTATCATTTTCAATAAATTTTTTAAAGACACAAGTAAAAGAATTTTGATCATTATAATCAGATAGAATATCTTCATTTTTTTGAGCATTTTCATTATAAACTAAATCTAAAAAATTATTTTTTTCTTTTTTTAATGATAATTTCCTTAAATTATTTACATTAATTTCATTGTCTACACTTTTAAATGTTACTTCCTTTACTTTTTTTTTCTTAAAAAAATCAAAAGAACTTTTTGGTAATTTATTTTCTTCTTCATTTTTATCATAATAAGTATTTATTGTCAAATTAGATTTTGCTTTTATTTTATTTGTTTTAAATTTACTATATTCAATTAATGAACTTTCCTCAAAATCTTTTAAGACATTTTTTATTCTTTTTCTTAATTTTGGAATTTTTATATATTTAAAATCACTTAATTCATTTATATTATCATAACTTCTATTTATTGAAAAAGATATTTCAGTTGAACAAATAGAAATATTAGAAATATTATTGTCTTCTTTTTCTTTTTTAATAATTAAATTTTTCTTTGATGAATCATCATAAAATAAATCCTCTTTAACATAATATTCATCATATTTCATAAAATTTTCATTGGGATAAATTTCTATATTAATTTCTTCTGGTTTGAAAGGAGTAAACTTCTTATTATTAAAATTATTATTATTTTTAACATCATCTAAAGAATAAACTTCACTAAATTCAATATTATTTAAAATATTATTATTATTATTTTTAATATCTTTGATTGTATCATTATCATTATTATCATTATTTGTATTATTATCTAGATATTGACTTGAATCACTTTCATTTCCAATTTCAACTTTTTTAGTTTTAAACTGACTATATTGTGTTTTATTATTTTTTTCTGAATCAGAAGATATTTCTTCTGAATCTTCAACTTGAGTTACTTCTTTAATTGTTTTTAAACCACTAATTTCATCTTTACTTTTCATACTTTTATTACAATTTTTTTTTGATACATTTTTTAAATGATTATACAATTCATTTTCATCTGAAATTGAAGGAATTGATTTTAATTCATCTTCATTTGAAAGATTTGAATTTTTTATATTTTTCAATCCATTTTTTTTATAAAATATTTTTTCTAATCTTATAATTAATCTTCTTATTTGTTTCATATTAAAAGAAGAAATTTGTTGTATTTTTTGCCAAATTATTGGATAATTTTTTGATATTTCAATGGCATCTTTTTTATTTAAATAAAATAAATCTGCTTTTCTTGATTTAACAGTTGCACATAAAGGACTTCTTTCATTACTAAACATTAAAATATCACCGAAATGTTCATTTTTTTGAATATCTAAAATTTTTAATTTTTGAATTTCATAATTTTCTTCTTCTTCAAAAAAATTATTATTTAAATTTGTATTATTTGTAGTTAAATGATTAAAAAAGAAATTTTCTTTCATTGTATTTGTTTTTTGATGATTAAAAACAGTATTTAATTTAGTAAATGTCATATAATTTAATGTTGAATTTCTATTATTATTATTTTTTTCTTCTTTATCATTCATTATTTTTATTGGATATTCTAACGTTATTTTTCCTGATTTTATAAAAATTATATCTTCAACAAATTCACCATCTTTAATTAAAACATCATTCTTAATTGCTGAAATAGGATTAAAGGCAAAAATAACACTCACAATGAAATCTTTATTATCGAATTTTTTAAAAAAAACAAAATTTCTAATAATGTGTTCATACATATTATAAACTAAATCATTTTTTAATGTAATAGGTAATTCTTGTATTAAATTTTTTTCTTCATCTTCACTACGATGTTTAGTTTTAATATATCTATCAATTCTTTCAAATAAATCATCAGAAAAATCATCATAAGTGATTTTCATATCTTCTAAAACTTGATATTTCTTAAAATATTCTTCTCTTTGATCACTTTTACTTTTAACATAATTACTGATAGCAGTTAAAATATATGAATAAGCAACAATACCAACAATTTCAATAATAATACCAAATATTTTTTCATTTGGAGTTGAACAAGTTAAATCTCCATAACCAACTGTTGTTACTGTAGTTATTAAATAATATATTCCTATAAAATATAAATTTGCAAAATTAAATTCTTGAAAATTAAATTTATTTATCCAACTTTCGATATCATTTTTTCCTAAAAAAATAAATATACATGAAACTACATGAACTGTTAAACAAAATATTGTTAATCCTTGAAAAAGACCTAAGTAATTATTATATATTTCATATTTATCTAATTTTTCATTTAATAAATATAAAAATTTATTTTTGAATAATCTAAATATTTTAAGTAATCTTACACATGTTAATAAATAATAATATTGACTTGAATATTTATATGAACTTAGAAAATGAATATCTTGACAAGATTTATCAAAAATTATAAAAAGAGTCTTAAATGGAATTGCAGTTAAAAAATTAATTAAAAACCAATGTTTAAAATAATGAATAAACATTGATTTAATTCCAGTTTTTAAAATATCATCATTATCATAATAGCCAACGAAAAAATAAAGAAAAAAATCAAATGCATAAATAAAGTTAATAATTAATTCAAATACATTAAAAAAATTCACAAAAGACTTTTGATTACAATAAATATCATTAATTCCTAAATATAAAGGAATATATATTAAATCATAAAAAATACAAATAACAAGTAAAAAATCAATAAAAATCAACAAACGAGAATCAGGATGAATAAAATATTTAGAAATTTCATCATCATCTAATTCATCAAAAGAATCATAAACTAAACCTTTTCTTTGTAAATCTCTATATTTATCTAAATAATTATCTTCTTCTTCTTTATCTGAACTTAGTTCATTAATCTCATTTAATTCATCATCATCATCTTCTTTTATATATGATTTTTTTATACTATTAAGTGTTTTAATTCTACTTGAAGGTGTTAATACTAAACTCTTTTTTAAATCTTGTGTTATTTCATTTACTTCTATAATATTTTTATTTGATATTCCTGACATTGAAAATAAATAATCATTTTCTTTTGTATTCTTAGAATCAAAAATATTTTGAATATTATTGTTTTCTTTAAATTTTGATTTATTTTTCTCTTTTAAAATATGAAATTTAACTGTTTTTGGACCAGTTCTAGTTCTTTTAAAAGAAGATTTATAAGTCATATTATTTGGATCATTACTCTTATCTTTTAATTTAAAATTTTTTATTTTTAAAGCATAAAAATCATTATCTAAAGTTAAAAATTCATTTTTTTCTTTTTCCATATCAAAATTTTCACTTATTATTTCAATATTATTTGAATGATTACTTTTTTTTTCATTGGATGAAGAACTATTACTATTCAAATGATGATTTATTTTAATATTATTACTTTTTTTACTTATTTTACTTATATTACTTCTACTTGATAATAATAATTTATGATTAGATTTCTTTGTGTTACTATTTTTATCCCTTCTTTTTATTTTTGAAATAGAATTCTTATTTTTGGGATTTAATTTTTTTTCAATAATATTTTCAGTTTCTAAATTTGAATTAAAAATCTCACTATCTTCATTATTTATTATTGTTTCTTTTATATCATTCACTAATTCATTTAAATATAAAGACCCAAATTGTTGAGAAATTTTTGATTTTCTTTTATTTTTCTTGAAATTTGAATGTGCTGCAATTTCTGATTCTAAATTTATTGTTTTTTGAAGAATGTCAAATTTAGAATCTTTATAAATAGTTTTTGTTCTTCTCATTATATGTTAATTTTTATAAATTATAATAATAATTAATTTAATTAAAAAAGATTATATTCCATATTTTTGGATTTTTTGTTTTTTTATTCTGTTTCTATTTTTAATATAATTTAAATTTATTAAAATATTTATTTTAATATATTCTTTTTTTACTTTTTTGTTTAATAAATTAAATAAAAATATCTTATATTATAGGATTTTATTAATAACTTAAAAATAATTTCTAACTAAATTTTTAAACTCCCAAATTTTTCAACATTCTTTCTAATTCATATATTTATAATCTTTATAACTTAATAAATCTCAATAACTAAAAATTAAAAGGAAAAGCAATTAATATATTTTGTAACTGCATCTTCTATTACATTAATAATTGATGTTGATAGATTCAAAAAATAATGAAAATCAATTTTTTAATCAAAAAAAATTAAATATTTACAATAAAATGATGAAGTAATGAAATTATAAACAAATATTTAAATAAAGAAATAACCAAAAAAATATCCATAATAAAGAATATTCTTTTATTCAAAATTTGTTTTTATATGATTTATTATTAAATTCTTTTTTTTTAATTTTAAGGAATTCTAAATAATTTCTTTATTTTATTATATTATGAAATATTTAAATAATGAAAAATTTAATTCTCTTTTATATTTTGTATATAAAAAAACGATAAAAAAAAATATTGTAAAATTAAATTTTTTTTTATTAATAATAAAAAAAGTTAAATAATAAATAAATAAAAGAAGAAAATTTAAATGATATAGAAATATAATATTTTAGAAATAAAAATGTTCGGAATATTATAATCAAATAAAAAATGTCAATGAACATATAAAAGTTTAAATAATAAAGATTAGAAAAGAAATGTTTTTTAAAAAAAATAAAATGTTTTTATTGGTCGTTAATTTATAAATAAAATTTTTTTCTTTTGAATAAATTGATTCAATAGGAATTAAACAAAAATTAATTATTTATGATGATTTTTTATATCAACATAAACAAAAAAAATTAAAATGATATTATTGAAATTCAATGATAAATTTGAACTTTAGATTTAATAAAAAGAATGTTTTTAAAAAGAAAAATTGATTTAAAAGAAATGAAATAAATTTTATAATAATTTATTAGAAGAAATAGGTGATGAAAAATTTGATACAATTTAAAAAAATATCAGTTATTCTCATAAAATGATAATTTTCAAAAAAAGAAAGTTTATATTTAAATTTAGCTCAAATTGTATTATTTAAAATTATAGAAAAATTATTCTAATAAATATAAAGGAAATGGTAAATATAGAAATAATATTATTATGAAAATAAAGGAAAAGGAAAATACTATAATAACAATTAAAAAATAATTTAAAATGAAGGAAATTCTGAAAATATTATTATAATAATGAAGATATTATTATAATAATAAAAATTATATTTATTATAAAGATTAAAAAAAGGATATTAATTTACCAATGAAAAGAAAATTCTAATTTGGAATTTTGACATTTGATTTAAAAAATGTTTTGTCAAAAAAGACAACTGAGAAAAAATGTTTAATTCAAATTTGTAAAAATTAAATTATAGAAACTTAAAAATTTATTATTTTATTTATGTAAAAAATATTATATTTAAAAAATAAAATTGAATAATTAAATTAAAAAATTAAAATATAAATGAATAAAAATTAAATAAATGATGAATCAAGAAGAAATTCCTAATTTGCAACAAATAACATTAAAAAAGGATTTATTATATTTTAAAGAAGATATATTAAAAGATATAAAAAAAATAGAAAATAAACTCAATTCAAAATTAAAAGAGAACATAAATTTAACAGAATCAAAAATAAAAGAAAACGAAGAGAAATTTAATTTAATAAATAACAAAATATATCATTTATCAAATTTAATATCATTAGATAATAATTTAAAAGAGAAAATAGAAAACTTAATAATTGATAAAGAAAAAAATGAAGAAATAGTAACTCAAATAGAAGCAAAATATAATTTAATGTATAAAGATTTATATAATGCAATATATAAATATGATAAATTATTCAGTGATAATATTATTTATCCTGGTGTTATTGGTAATTTATGTAAATTTAAAAATTTTCATGAATTTATTGATTATGTTCTTTTAGAAATAAAAAATTTATTAAAATATAAAGAAACTAATATTGTTGATTTAAAAAGTTATAAAAATAATTTAGATACTATGATTCAAAGCTTTAAAATTAAAATTGATAATGTTATTAGATCTTGTTGTGAATTTGCAAATACTAAAATTATTGAAAGTGAAAATAGAATTATTAATAATTTAAAACTTTATGATGATAAAATTCAAGATATTAAATTAGAAAATAATAAATATTCTATTAAATTAAAAAAAGAATTCGAAAATTTTTCTAAAGAATCAGAAAATATTTTAAATGTTAAAAATGAAATTTTTAATAGATTTGATTTAGAAATCAAAAATAATAAAGATACTATTATTTCTATTATGAAAAAATTCGAAGGTTATAAAAAAGAATTTGGCTTAATTAAAGATAGATTTATTCAATTGAGTGAATTTATTAAAGATGTTAGATTTAGATTTAATTTTGGAGAGGATTTAAAAAAAAGAGAAGCTTTACATATGAGTAAAAAAATTGATTTTACAAAAAAGCAAATGATTAGAGATAATAATGATTTAAAAAATCTTTTTAATAATCATGAAAATACTGATAATAAACCTATTGAAAATAATAATATTACAAATTCTATTCATACAGAAAGTAATGAAAATGATGATAATGACAATGATAATGATAATGAAAATGAAAATAATGACAATGATGATAATGAAAGTAATAAGAATGATAATAATGAAAAAAATAATAATGATAATAATAATGATTATAATAATAAGAATAAGATTAATCATAGTAATAATAATAAGAATGAAAATAATGAAAAAAATAATATCAACAAGAAGAATAATAATAAGAATAATAATAATAATAATAAGAATGATAATAATAAGAATGATAATAATAAGAATGATAATAATAAGAATGATAATAATAAGAATGATAATAATAAGAATAATAATAATAATAATAAGAATAATATTAATAAGAATGAAAATAATAATAAGAATAATAATAATAATAAGAATGAAAATAATAATAAGAATAATAATAATAATAAGAATAATAATAAGGAGAATGATAATGAAAATGGAAAAGAGAATATTAATAAAAATATTAATAATAAAGAAAATACCATTGATAATCAAAATATTATTGATAATAATAATCAAATGAATAAAGGAAATAAAGAAACTAATAAAGAGAATGATAATAAAGAAAATAAAGAAATTAAAAAAGACACAATTAATAAAATAAATAAGGAAATAAATAATGATCCAATGAATTCTAATCAAGAAATAATTGATACTATAAAAAAATCAAAAACATATAATTATAATCAAATAAATAATTCTAATAAAATTAAAAATGAATTAAATTCTTCAAATCAAATAAATGAAGAAAAGAAAGATATAAAAACAATGAAAGATCAATTAAATTACGATAAAAACAGAAGATTTTCAGAAATAAATAATAATATATCAAATAATCAATCATTAGAAAAATTAAAAAAACAAAAAAAAGAAAATTTGATTTCTGACAATTTGACATTTCAAACTAATTTAAATAAAAATAAAAGTGAAAATGATTTTAAAACAATAACAGATGAAATAAAAATAAATCAAACAACAAAAAATATGAAACATGAAAATGATTCAAATGAATTTGAAAATTCTTTTGAATTAAATTATGAAAAAAATTCTAATGAAATAAAAGAAAAAACAAATATAATAAAAGAAGAGAAAAATGAAAATAATATTCTTTTAAAAAATAAATTAATTCAAAATAATATAAAAAATGAAATAAAGAATAGAAAGGAACAAATTTTAATTCAAAGTAAAAGTTATTCAATTTTACCTAAAATTTTAAATGAGAAAAATTATGAGAAAATAAAATTTGAAAGAATTCAAAGTTCAAAAATTCCAAATACAACAAGAAATGAAATAGAATTATATAATTTAAGTAATAAAAATATTCAAGAATTAAATTTTCAATCAAATGATGATTTAAAAATAACTTCAATTAATAATAAAAGTCATAAAAATTTTATTAAAAATTCTATTCAGATTATAAATAGAAGAAATAATAATAAAACTCCAGAAAAAAAAAATAAAATAAATAATAATGTTATTCAATTTAATAATCCAAATTTAAATAAAAATAAAAAAGGAAATTTAGTTATTAATAATAATAAACATATTCAAAAATTAGAAGAATTAGTTAAAGATATTAAAGTTCATATACCTGATATTCAAGTTTATTATAGTAAAGTTGATTCAGATTTTCAAAAAAATAATTTAAATGATATAAATAAAAATAAAAACAATAATTTAAAAAAATCAAATAATTCACAAAATTCTTTTCATTATAAAGATTATAGTAATTCTTTTTATCAAGATAAAAAAGTTTCTAATAATTATTATTATAATTTAATGATGAATGAAGATTATAAATTTCCTGAAAAAAAAAATGTTTCAAAAGAAAAAGAATTAAAATATAGATTTATAGATTTGAAAAATATTTAATTTTTTTTATTTTAAAAAAATATATATAAATTAAAAAAATAATGTTTTTCAAATATCATCAAAACTCATATTTATCATTGAAGTATCATTCATATAATCTTCATTAATATCTTTTTCAGAAGTTAAAGCATGAGTAACAAAAGTATTATTAAAATCAGTAACAGCAACAGATTTTATTTTTTGATTTGTAAAAAGAATTATAAAATAATCTTTAATTATTTGATAGCATTTTTTTTCTTTATTTAATATAGTATTTTTTATATAAACACAATTTATTCTATATGTTGAAGAAAGATAAAGTTGAATATTTAAAAATATTAAAATTACATTTTTACATATTATTTTTAGAATTGTATTATCATTAAATATCAATAAAATTATTATTATTATTGGATAAATTAAAGATAAAAGAGAATATATAAAACAATATTGAGAATATCCTTTTAATAATATTTTATCAGTTATATTTTCTTTATTCCAACAAATTTTTAAATAAGGAATTGAATAAATAAAGAAAAATATATTTGGAAAAAAAAATATTAATTCATATATCTTTGTTTTATAATCACTTAAAGAAATTGAATTAAAAAACCAATTGTTTAAAAAATTTTCATTAAATAAAAAAGCATATAAAAAAAATAATATTGTATGAATAATTCCTAAAAAAAAACTTATAATATAAAAATTTGTAAAAGAATAAGTTTTTAAAGATATTACTGAATTTTGCATATCTTGATTAATTAAATCTAAATCTTTTGTTGAATAATGATATAAATAATATATTGTTCTTATATTAAAAAATATTATTGTTATATATAAAAAATTAAAAGAAAGAGAAAAAATCAAATTATTATATTTTTTAAATTCATTATTTAAAATTGAATGCTTTTGTAAAATATCTAAAATTTGAAAAATTGATTCTATTATTATTATTATTCTTAACATAATTTCTAAAATAATTATTGTGAAAACTATTCTAAAATAATTCACTCTGAAAATTTTTATTTTACAATGAATTTTAAAGATTATTATAAAGTTAAAAAAAGTTAGAAAAGAAATTAAAAAAGTAAGTGAATTAATAATAATTGAAATTAATTCATCAATTTCTTTAATTTCCATTAATTAAATATTAATTAATATTTTTATTGAAATTAAAATTACAAAAAGAAAAGTATGTTTAAATAATCAAATAAAAAATTTCAATACTATAAATAAATAAAAAATTAAATTTACCAAAAAAAAAAATAAAAAAAGAGAATAAAAAAAAGTAAAAAAAGGAAAAAAAAGTAAAAAAAATAAAAAAAAAAAAATTTACTTTTTTCCCAAATTTTTTACTTCAAAAAATTTGTCATTATAAATTCCATGTTTATCTTTAACAACACAGACACTATTAGGATAAATTTTTTTAAAGAAATCTAAATAAGAAATAGGAATTTCAATTTTAGGATGAATATGATAAAAATTAAATCTTTTATCATCGATAGCAAAATAAGTTTGTTCATCTTTTAAATTAATATCTTTTTTTCCTTGTTTATCAGCATAAGTCATATCTATTTTTTTTTCACTTTTATATTTACTCCATTTTTTTAAATAATAAGTTTCATAAAATAAAATGATATGAAAAGGATTTACAAAATTAATAAATGCATAACCTAAATTTAATTTTCTTTCATAATCTATTGGTAAATTTATATAATCAAATTTTCCCCAAAAAGAAGAATTAATTTCTTCTAAAATATTATTTAAAGTATATTTATTTGGAATATTTCTTAACATTAATGTTGTTCTTTTTTCATTTCCTATTATTATATCATCTATTTTTATTTTATTGTTTTTTTTTATATTTTTTAATGTTATTAATGGAGGACATTTATATATATTAGTATTATTTGGAAATATTATATTTGTTTTATTTTGATAATTAATATTTGAAGTATAATTAGTATTATTTATGTTTATGTTATTCATCATTGGAAGAAATTTTATTTTCTCATTGTTTAATTTATTTTTGGGATTATTATATATATTATTATTATAATTCATATATTGAATTTGTGTTGTCTTTATTAAAGAAATATTCTCATCTATTTCTTTATCGTTATAATCTTCATTTTTATTATTTTCTTTATTATCATTTAATTTCTTTTTTTTAGTTTTTTTTTTGTTAATTA
The DNA here is from genome assembly GCA_023807065.1 of Isotricha intestinalis. Lineage (NCBI taxonomy): Eukaryota > Ciliophora > Litostomatea > Vestibuliferida > Isotrichidae > Isotricha > Isotricha intestinalis. Next base: position 54,179 of record JAJJLU010000385.1, read on the forward strand.
ATTTATTTAATTTTTCTATAAAACTATTTGAATCTTCTTTGTTTTTTTCTTTCCATATTTCTTGATTACTTAATATTGAAATTGAATTGTCTTTTGAAATTGATAATTCTGATATATTTCCTTTTTCTATTATAACATGCTCTATTAATGAGTTTAATCTATATTTTAATATTATTATATTTTTTTTACTCTTTATAATCTCTTTCGCCTGAATTTTTTGTAAGTTTTGAATCATTTAAAATAGAATTTGAGATTTCGTTTGGTTCGATATTTATATTATTCATTTTTATTTTTATTTAATTTTAAAGGTGAAATTAATATTTTGAAAATGAGAGAAATGAAAATTGAATTATCTTAAGAATTAAATAATAAAAAAAAGAAATTCTCTGAAAGTAAAATCATAAATGAAGATTATAAATTTTATTGAAAAAATTATTTTTTAAAATGATTTATTTTTTAATAGTATTTTGAATAAATAATACAAAAAAAAAGAATTATAAAATAATAAAAAGAATTTAAAAAATGACAGAATCAGGTAAAAAGATATTAGAAGAAAAAAAAGAAATAAAATATGAAATTCAAGAAATAAAAATAAATTCATCTTCAAATGAATCTTTTTTATCATCTTCATATATTCCAAATTATTCAGAAAATGATTTAAATGCGATTTTAAAATTATATAAAAATGAACAATATCAACTTTTAAAAAATCAACTTGATAATGTTGATTGTTCTTATGAAGATTGTGATAATGAAATAACTTTTGATTGTGTTTGTTATGTTTCTTCTTTAGATAAAATATTTAAAGAAAAAAAAAATTATGCGTTAATGAAAAAATTAAAGTCATTAAAAAATATTTTTTGCAGAAAAATAAAAGGAGATGGAAATTGTTTTTATAGAAGTGTTATTTTTGCTTATGTTGAAGAAATAATTTTAAATAAGAAATTATTTAGATTAAAAGATTTAATTTGTGATATTAATAATCAATTTAAAGAAGAAAAATTAAGAAATATTTTAAAAAAAAATGATATAGATGAAAAAAATATTCTTTTATGTTTATTATTAATTTACTTAACTTTATCTTTAAAAAATGATTATTCAATTTTTCAATCTTATGAATATTTTATTAAATGTATTAATAATATTCCTCTTTTTGATTATGGATTAATATTTTATTTTAGAATTATAATATTTAAATATATTGAAAAAAATGAAGATAAATTATTTGCTGAAACTTTTCCTGTTAATTTAGGTAATTTACTTCCTAATGAATATGAAACTGAAGATGAAATCTTTTTATTTAATAAATTTTATGATGAATTTTTATTAAAATTATATAAAGATGCTGAAAAAATTGTAATTTATGTTACTCCTTTTATTTTAGATATTAATTTTAATATTTTAATTTTTGAAGATGTCACTCAAAGTTTATCTAGTATGAAATTTATAAATAATGATAATTTAAATTATATTAATATATTATTAAAATATGGACATTATGATTTAATTTATAATGAAAAATATTTTTTAAAATTTAAAAATTATTTTTCAATTTTTTATGAAGGTGAAGATACAATTGATGCTGCTACAGTTAATATGACTATAATAAACGATGAAGTATCTAATTATGTTAGAAAAACAGATTATAATAATTATCGAATTTTAAATACTGATAATAATTTAAATAAATCTTCTTCTAATCATAATAGTTTTAGTTCTGATTCTTCAATTATTTTTAATGATAGTTTTATTAAAACTGATTTTGAAAAAAAAAAAAAACATTCAAAAGGTGTTTCATTGAATTTAAAAAATAAAAAAAATTTAAATAATCAAATTAATAAATTTAGTTTTAGAAAAAAAATTATTTCTAAAAAACCAAAAAAATTTATTCCAACAACTTTAGAAATAAAAAATATAATTAAAATAAATAATGCATTTAATGAAGAAAAAGTAAAAAAAATAGCAAAAGAAAGTAAAAAAATAAAAATAAATTTAACTTTAATAAATAATATTAGTCAAAAAAGTAAAGAAGAACATATTTTAATTGAGAAAGAAAAGGAAAAAGAAAAGAATAAAAAATTAGAAGAAGAAAAAAGAAAAATATTAGAAAAAGAAAAAAAGAATAAAAAAGAAGAAAATAAATGTTTAGATTGTGAAAAAATAATAAAAAAAAATGAAATAAATGAATTTAAATTATGTAATAATTGTTTAAAAAATGCATTAATAGAAAATATTATAAAATTATATGAAATTAATTTTAAACAAAATCAGAAGAAATTATTAAATAATGGAAAATTAATAGAATTAAAATTTGATTGTAATAAAATAATAATTTCAGAAAAAGAAACTTTTCCAAATTTTGTTATTTATACTTTAAAACAAAATGGTTTTGATGAAAATTTAACTTATGAAAAAATACAAAATGAAATTAAAAAAAAAATGTGTTCTTATTGTTTTGATTCCAAAAAAGAAAAACAAAAAAATTTACCTTGTGGATGTAATTTTTGTAATAATCTTTGTTTAAGTAAATTTTTACAACAAATTAAATTTAGTTTTAATGAAAAAAAAAATGTCAATTCAACAAATAATTCCAATGATGTTGATTATTTTTGTTTATGTGGAAAAAAATATGATATTAAAGATATTAATAATTTAATTGTTATTTTAGGTAAAATTAAAAATGAAGGTTTATTAAAAGAAATTAATAAATTATATGAATTTAAAAATTCTAATAAATCTTCTTCTGTTGTTAATTATGGAAATAAATTTGAAAATAATTTATCGAATAAGAATTCAGGACTTTTAGTTTAAAAATTATTTTTTTTTTAATTATTTTATAATTAAAAAATCATTTTTATTTATTATTAAATAATAAATAAATCAATATTTGAAATTAAAATAATTTTTATTTTAAAAATTAATGAAAATATATATTATTATTGTTAACATTTAATTAATTTAAATAAATTAATTGAAATCAAGAGAAAAAATCTTAAAAAAAAAAAAAACATGTAAAAACTTATTTTTTTCATTGATTTTTTTTATTATTATTATTTGGTTTTTGTTTTTGTTTTTGTTTTTCTTTTTTTTCTTCTTCAATTTCATCAAATAACATAGCTAATTTTGATTTACTTTTTTTTTCTTCTTTCTCTTCTATTTTTTTATTTTCCTCTTTTATATCATTGTTGTTTTTATTTTCTTCGTTTTTAATTTCTTTTTTTTCATCTTCTTTTTTATTATCATTATCTTTAACATTATCTTTATTAAACCGAAACTCACTTTCATCATTTCCCAAATCTACTAAATCTTTATTTTGATTATTATCATGAATAATTTCAATATCTTTTTCAAAATTAATGAATTTTTCTTCATCAATAACATCATCCATTTTAACATTATGATAATTATAATCTTCATCTTCATAATCAGAATCTTCAAAAACATCGATTTCATCATTATAACATTGATTAACTTCATCCCATCCTTCACCAGGAATATAATTGTAATCATCGTCATAGTATCCTCCATGCTTGTCGTATCCTTCTCTGTTAAAGTATACGTAATCTGGATCCCAAAATGACCCGTTTGGTGTATAAAAAAAACCATCTTCATCTAATTCCCCTTCTAGATCTTCATTGTATTCTCTCTCCACAAATTTTGATGAAGGTTCCATCTTATTTTTTTTTTTTTGATTTTGGTTTTAAATTAATTATTTTTTTAATGAGCTTTTATTAGTTTTTTTTATTTATTTTATTAATTTTTTTTTTCGTTTTATTTTATTTTTCTTTTTATTTTTTTTTTCATTGGAAAATTAAAAGTTATTTAATCTTTCTTAATATTTATATTTTTTTTTAAATATATTCATCATTCAATAATGATTCGAATAAATTAAATATATTAGATTTTTTATCGAACTTATTTACTTCATATTTAATTTTTAGATTCTTTGATTGAATATTTTTTTTATTTTCAGTTAATTTTTTTGATTTTATTTGTGTTGAATTATCAATTTTATTTTCTTTATTATCTGAATCATCAATTAAACTAATTATTTTTTGATTATTATTAAATTAATCTTTTTAAATTAGCTTAATAATAATTTTTTTATTTTAATAAAGTAAAGAATATTTTCATTTTTAATTAAAGAATAAACTTTATTAGAAGTATAATAATCATAATTTAAATCACCTAATTTTTCCAAAGAATTTGATTTATTTATTTCTTTACAAATTTTTGCTAATATATTTCCTTAATTTAGAATAAAAATGATTTTTAATATCATTTTCACATCTTACAGATAATAATTTTGATAATTCATACCATTTATTTCCTAATTTTAATTAGTTTGAAAATAATATTAAATTCACTTATTTATATTAGGTGATAAAATACTTATCCATCTTTCTCTACATTGTTTATCTGATTTATTTTTAAGAGAATGGATTTTATTGCGTCCTATTCGCGTCCTTCCTTGGACGCGAAAATAATTTTATACAAATAAAATAAAAAAATATGTATTATTATCAATTTTTAAATAATTAGTAAAATAAAGAATTTTGTACAAATAAAATAAAAATATGAATTAATATCAAATTTTAAATATATTTAAAAGTTTTATGGGGATTGGGGA
>JAJJLU010000386.1:0-57756 GCA_023807065.1 Isotricha intestinalis
TAAACTATTAAATTATTTTTATTATCTTCTAATATTTTTGTTATTTCTTTTGGTAAAGAATCTATTCTATTTGGTATATGAACATCTCCCATTATTAATACACATTCTGGAATATCTTTTTCTGGTTCTTTTGGTTTTTGTTTATTATTATTATTTTGATTTATTGTTGTTGTTTGATGTTTTTGATTTGATGTTTTTTTTGATGTATTTTGATTTGATAATGGATCATTTTTAACTGTAGCAAACATTTTTGTATTTGAAGATGGTTTGGTGTCAGCAAACATTTTTGTTGACATTTTTTCAAATAAAATATAATAAAAAATTTTTTTTAATATTAATTAATAAAGTAAAAATTTATGAAGACCAAAAAATTATGGTTGAAAAATTTTCAAATTTTATGGAAAAAAATAAATATGAAGGAATATATTATTTAAAAAATATTAGACCTTTATCTATGATAGAAAAAGAATTAAAACAAAAAATTAAAATTCCTCAAGATTATAAAAAAATATTTGGAGAAAATGTTTATTATTTATTTTTATATGAAAAAAAGAGAAATGAAAATAAAAATTACAAATTTTCAAATTTTATAAATGAACAAAAGGAAAAAATAAAAAATGAATTAACATATTTTTATAGTAAAGTAGAAAATAAAGTAAAATGGATAAATACATTATATTTAGAAATAACTTGTTCAAATGAAAATAATGAAGGAAATGATTATGAAAAAGAATTTTTAGAATCAATTCCATCAAATTATATTTTAATGAATAAAATAAAAAAAGAATATAATATAATTTACAAATTTGAATTTTGTTTTCCTTTAGTACAAGAAATATTTGAAGAATTAAATAATGAAAATAAATTCTTCATTGATATATCTTCACCTGATTTTTTTAAATTACCTCCTACTGCTTTTGGAATAAATTTTGATTTGTTTATTAATAATTTTTTCAGAAATAAAAATGAATTATTTGGTATTCTTAAACAAGAAATTGAATATATTGATGATGATTTTTGTATTGAGAATAATATTGATTTTGAAAAAGAAAAATTATTTCATTTAAATGATATAATTTCTTATGTTAATAAAATTAAAACTCCAAAGTTTTTACAAATGAAGAATAAATATTATGGAAAAAAAAATTTTGAAAATAAAAAATTAATATTAATTTTCCAAGAATTTAATGGTAAATTTGTTGATATTTTAGGAATAATAAGAAATGGAAAAAAAAATGAATGGAAATTAATAAATTTTCAAATTAAAGTTTCAAATTCTTTTACCATAAAAAAAAATGAAAAAGAAAAATTTCCTTATTTATTTAATTATTTAAGATATAAATATGAATATATTTTAGGAATAAAAATAATAGAAGCTTATATTGAATATATAGGTTATTATGAATGTAGAAAAAAATTTGATATTAATAATGAAAATTTATTTTTCTTTTTTTCTAATAAAATAAATGATTTTGTTGATAAAAATGCTAAAAAATTAGAAAAAATTCCTTTTTTAAAAGAAGGAAAAGTAAATTTTCCAGAAGAAAATTTTATTATTCAATTAGCTTATTTAATAATATCAAATAGTCCTAATTTTTCAAATAAACATTTTAATTTATTAAGAATTTTTACTGATGAAATTGATAAATATGAAAAATATGTTTCTGTTATAATCAACGATAAAAATATTGAAATTAATTCTTGGATTAATGGAAATTTAAAAAATGAATTGAAAATGGAAAATAATAGAAGTTTAAAACCTGAATCAATATATTATGAAATTCTTGAAGAAAAAGAAAGTTAAAATTAATTACTAATATAATATATAATTTAAATATAATACCTATTTATAAATTAAATTTATTTTTACAATTATAAAAAAAATTTTTAAATAATTTTTAGTCTTATAAGGAAATTGTTACATTATAATATTTATTAAAAATTTTAATTAATATTATTTTATTTATTAGATTGAAAAATTTCATTTGGAAAAATAATATTATCATTAATAATATTGTTGCAAGATAAAATAGTTTTAATAATATTCATATTTTCTGAACTTACTAATTCAGATTTATCTCCAAATCCATTAAAAACAGAACTAATTAAATTATCTTTATCTTTAATGAAAACTGAATTTTGATCAAATTTTCCAACAATAACAAAATTAACATTTTTATCTTTTTTAATCTTAGTAAAATTTTCTCTAAATCCTTCATCTAAATAATAATTACTTTCATCATTAGAAAATAAATGAGTAAAATAAATAAGAAATTTTTCATTAGTATCAACACCTTTTAATAAAAGATAATTAATACAATAATTAATTGAAGCAATAATTTCTTTAATATTCATTTGATTATAATTAATATCACTTGAAGTTCTAGAACTAATATATTCACTTTCATCAATTTCATTTTCTTCATTATCAAATGAACCTTTATATGAACTTTCATCTAAATTATGAAATTTATTAGTAAAATGATCAAAATATTGAATTAAATGAGTTAAATTAATATATTTTCTTTTCATCATTGGACAAACAATTCTACATTTTGAATTAAAAATAAACATTGAAAAACGGTCATTTCCTGTTAAATAATTTTTTAATATTGTTTTTGATTCATCTAAATATACTTCATATGGATTTTTATCTATATTTATTCCATCTACTATTATTAATATATCTTTTAATTGTTTTGTATTACATTCATCAATATCTTTTATTATTTTCTTTGATATTTCTTCTAATTTTTCTGAATAAGTTATATTTGTTGATGAATTTGATTCATTAGGATTTGAGTTTCTATTTGATGTTAAGTCATTAAAATTTAATGAATAAAGACTTTGATTTGGAATTTGTTTTTGATTTTTATTAAATTCTATTTCAAAAATTGAATTTGTTAAATTATATAGATTTATTTTTCTCTTTAATTTTTTGGTTAATTTGTTTAAATGTTTCAAAGCTTTTTTTTTAATTAATCCATCAAGAACAATAGTTTTACTTTTAGAAGCTTTAATAAAATAAAATATTGCTTCTGAATAATCATGGCAAATTAAAGCAAATTTAGCTCTTAGAAAATCTCCTCTTTGAATATGAACTTTATATAGAAAAGCACTTTGATTTCCTGAATTTATTTCATTTAAATTATTAATATTATGATTATATGCATCAATTATACTTTTATCACTTCCTAATGCTGTATTATCATTTACATGATTCACATAATGATCAAATAAATCAAACCATTCTATGATTTTATCAAATATTTTTCTTTTTACATTTTGTTTTTCTTTATAAAATGGAATATTTTCATATTGTTTATATAAGAAATTTTTATTGTTTTTGTCTGTTTTTAATTTAAATTTTAATAAAAATTCTATATAATCTAATATACTTTCTCCTATTTTAATTAAATCATTTGATGAATAACATAAGAAAATATATTGAATAATAATTTTATGATAATAATCAATTGTATGATAAGAAGTATGCATAAATAATCCAGATAAATCTTCATATCTTCTGTTAGATTTTTGTAAAAATGAAAAAAATTTAAAATAAATATGAATTAATTTATTATATCTATTATTAATTAAATTTGAAATAACTCTTTGACTAAAAGATTTATGAAAAGAATTTTTTTGTTTTTTAACTAATAAATTAGTAGCTGCTTCTTGATAATTTTTATTATAAGATCCATCAATCATATGTAATAAAGTATTACTAACATCTAATTCATCACTTAATGTTTTAGATAAAAATTTTTTTAATTTCGGGTCTTGTAAACTTAAACAAAGATGATAAATAGCTTTATCATAATTTAATATTTGACTTTCTAAATTACCAATATTACTTTGACAAATATAAGTTCCTTCTTTATTTTTTATATTAAAAAATATATTTTCACTTGTTGAATAATTAATTATTTTTTCTATATTATTATTTGATGATGTTAACATTAAAACTTGTTTTAATCCTAATAAAATTTTAACTAAATTGCTTATTTCTTTTGGTCTATATTGTAATAAACCTTCATCAAAATCAAAAAAATGTAATTCTCTTTCAATATTTTCTCCTTTTACTTTATCTTCTTCATAATAAGAATTAAATTCATTATCTTTATTCTTTTTATCTTTTTTTTTCTTATTTTTATTTTTATCTTCTAAATTTTCATCTTCTGAGAAAGGATTAAATAAACTTCCATTTTCTGAATTTATATCTTCTTGTTTATATTTTAAAGATGTTAAAAAATCTAATCTGTTTTCTCCTCCTATATTAATTCCTCTTAACATATATTGAACTTGTTTAATTGGAACAATAATAAACTTAGCTAAAGAATTTACTGTTAATCTTACCATTGCAAGTAACACAAAACCAAAAAAGATAAATAATATTAATTCTAAATATAATCTTTTTTGAAATTTATTTTGAAAAGAAAATAAATGTTCATATAAATTATCTTCATTATATACGAAAATTATTGTTAGAATATGTTGATAAATATCATCATTATTAATTAAAATAGGATGTATAGTAAAATTTAAAAGTTTTCCATTTCTAAAATAAAAAGGAGAATCTAAATATAAAGAAATTTGATGATAATTATTTATTAAAGGCTTACTTTCATCTGTTAAATACTGCATTATTTCAGTCATATAATCTTTATTCATAATATTTATAATTTTATTAGTAAAATTAATCTTTTCTTCTAAATAATAATCTTCACCCCAACTAAATTCAAAATCATTTAAAGGAACATTTCTAATTTTTTGTAAAATTTTAGGATAATAAAAAGGTTTTACAAAATTAACATCTGTAACTAAAAAATAACCTCTAAATTTAATATTCATTTCATCTAAAACATCAAATAATTCATTTGGATAACCATCTACACACATTAAAACATAAGTTTCAATATTATACATTTTTTTTTGAATAGGATCAATAAATTTTTTACAAAGAGTAAAAATAAAAGAATTTGGATTATATTCATATTTATCTTGATTAATATTATTATAGGGAGGAATTAAAATATAAGATTTATTTTCATTTCCTTGAATTTGAGTAAAATATTGATAATCTAAATACCAATCTCTACATTTATAATAATAATATGTTTTTATTTTTCCCCCTTCGTCAGCACAATAATTAGGATTTTTATCATAAAATTTCATAGATTGAATAAAATCTTCTTGTTCAGTTGCAGGGTAATTAACAAATAAATCAGTATTATCAAAAACAAAATAAACTGAATCAATTGATTTATTTAAAATAGTATATATAGAATATAAAAAATGAATTGTTTGAGCTATAATTGATAATTGAAAAAAAGCTAATTTATTACTGTTTTGTTTTAAAATATCTACTGTAATATTAGTTTGATCAATAAACCAAATAGCAACTTCTTCAGTAGTTCTATTGTTCATATAATAAGAAAAATTTTCTGCTAATTGATATCCATTTACAATAGTAGTATCATTTATACTTTCTTTTTCGAATATATTTGATTTTTCCACTAAATTTTCAATTAAAGAATATCCTTCTTCTAATATTAATTGAGATTGAACTAATGGACGAGAAATCAAATTATTTATTGTCATAATATCTATTTGAGATAAATTATGCTCTGTAACTAATACATTATTAAAACTACGTTGATCAAGACATTTATATGAATAACGAAATAAAAATATTGTTACTAGAATTATACTTGATACCACTCCAAAAAAAAATGGAAAAATAACTGATTTTATAAATTTATCCTCTAATTTCATTTTTTTTTGAATTTTTCATAATATTTATTTTTATTTAAGATTAGTTAATGATTTTTATAAAATAATATTATTATGAAATAAAAATTTCTTTAAATATAAATTATAATTATAAAAAATCATTGATTTTTTAAATATTTTTTGTTAAAAAATATTCTTATTTATGTTTTGATATATATTACAATTAAAAGTTAAATGTGAAATAATTGATAGTATTATAAAGATTAATCCTTAGAATTCGGGCAATTTAAAATTTGAAAAAAATTTTATTATTCACTTAAACTTTCAAGACATTGCTAATTGTTTACAAATGCTATTATTAATTATCTTTCAAAATATAAATTTGGGATAAAATAATAAATTTAAAAATAAAAACATTATATTTTAAGAAACAAAAATAATAATTAATATATTCACCATTAACTATAATAGAATCACATATGAAAGATACTGAACTATCTAATTTAAAATTAAACTAAATATATTTTTAATTATTCTTTAATCTTATGATTTAAGTTTTCTATTTCTTCTTTTAAATCTCTAATTTCTTTTTCTGTTTTTTCTTTTTATTCGTTAAATTCTTTTTTTAAGTTTTGATTTTCTTTTTTTAAGTCTTCATTTTCTTTTTTAAAGTCTTGCATTTCTTTTTTTGAGTCCTCATATTTTCTATTTAATACATAATTACTTAACATAACATTTTCTATTTTATCATCTGATTATCAATCAATTTTGAATTTTTATTTGTTTATTTTATAATCAAATCTTTCTGTTCACTTAATCTTTTTTTTTAATTTTTTTGTTTCTATTGATTGTTCTAGATATTTTTTATCTTCATTTTTATATAAATTTCGAAGTTCATTTATTTTTTTTCTCGATTTTCTTTTTCACTTTTTAAATCGCGAATTTCTTTTTTCAAACTTTTCAATTGATTTTTTAAATGAGTTTGAGATGTTTTTAAATTTTCTATTTGAGAAATTAAACTTTTTTTTCTTCTTCATTTTTAACTTAATAATCAGATATTTTATCTATGTAATCATTTTCATTTTTCTTTAATATTATCCATTATACTATTTTCCTTTTCTTCATAATTTTGTGATTATTAAAATTTCATTATAATAACTTTTTATCTATTAAGAATTCAAATTAAAAAAACTAAATTCTAAATTACATTTGAATAAATATAATAAAAGAATTTTGCATCTTTCCACATTAATTTTCTCAACAATCATTGAAGTGAAATCACTAATATATTTTTGAACAAGGATTATTTTTTCTTTTGTCTAACCAATCTTATAATCAGTTAAAATTTGAACTTCAGTGAATTCAGTCTTTAAATTAGTTTTATGATGCCCTAAAATTTTTGTAAAAAAATTCACTTTATTTTTTAGAATCTAATTCTGAATCATTATAACAGAAACTTATATTATATATTTGGTTCATCAATACTGAATTATTTTTAATATATTAAAGACAAAGACAATAAATAGTTTCAGTTGAATTATATATCATTAATTGTTGGTAATTTACTTTATATTAATTTTTAAATTTAAGATTTAAATAATCAACTGAAAAATCACTAAAAGAAAAAAAATAAAATATTTAATTACTTTCAATTTTCTGATTATTATTATTTAAAGATAAACTTTTATATTTTTCTATTTGATTTTTATTAACATATATTCTTATTATTATAAAAATATATGATTAAATGATATATATAATCTTTTTTCTTTCTTTTTCCCATTTTTTAATAGAATAACAATTTCAAAGAAATAAAACAAATATTATTAAATTATTTGGAGGAATAATATAAAGAAAGAAAATTTTAAATATACTATTTAAATATAAAAAAAAATATTAATTTTCATAATCAATTTTATATTTTTTAATTTCTTCTTTAAAAGCATCACCAAGTGATTTTTCAAAATTTTTATATCTATGTAATTCAGTAACAATATTATCTTCTTTATTATTTAATTGCTCAAGTTTTTCTTTTAAATTTTTTAATTTATTTTGATATTTATCTTTCATTTCATCAATATTTTTACTAGGAAAAATATTTTCAACTTCTTTTTTTTCATCAACCAAAATAATTTTTTGAGCAGCATCAAAATAATTCATAAATAAACCAAGAGTTTCATTAAAAAATTCAAAAGTTTTTTCAGTTTTTTTTTCCATAACATATTTTAACTTTATTTTTAAATCAGTAATTTCTTCATCTATTTGATAATTTTCTTTCATTTTATTTTTTTGATTTTCTTGTTCTTTAACTTGATCTTCTAAACTTTGAGATTGATCATCAATAAAACCATGTTGTTGGAAAAATTTTTTTTTATATTCATTAATTTCATTTTTCATTTCTTCATTGGCTAATTCTTTATGTCGAGTATCTAATTCTAAATTAGCGATTTTTTCTTTAAAATCATAAATATTTTTCTCAGCTTGTAATAAGAAATTATCATCATTTTCTTCTTCTTGAAATTTAACGTCTCTAATAGTCCAAAAATGATTAGAATTAGGGTCATTTTCAGTAATAATAAATATTTTAGGAAAATTCTTATTTTTATCAGCAACACCATCATTATCTTTTACATTACCTCCGATAATCATAATTTCATAAGAATCATTTCTAAAATTTCCTTTTAAACCATAATTACCACACATTGAGAAACCCATTCTTGGATTAGGCTGAATTCCACCTATTAAAGGATTAACCCAAATATTCTCTTTTAAATTAAATAAAAAAACATCATTATACATTAATTCTATTTTATTTAATGTACCTTTTATTCCTCCAAATATAATCATATTATCTGGATTTATTAAACTCATTTCATGATAACATCTTTCTAAAGGTGGTTGTCCTTTAGTATTAACTTTTTCGAAAAATGAAGTATTAACATTAAATTTATATAAATTATTATTATTCTTTCCTTTATTATCAACTCCTCCAAATATATATAAATGACCGTGTGCAAATTCCATTGAATAAGCTTTAATTTTTCCAGGAGAATCACCATAATAATTGATTTGTTTCCATAAATTATCTCTTGCTATTTCTTTCTTTGCATCAGGTTTAAAAAAATCATATCCATCATATCTAAAAACCCACATATCATCATAAAATTTTTCATTAGGTGATGATACACCTCCATATAAAAAAGCATTATTTGTTATTTGAATTTTAATCCATTGAAATTCAGTTCTATTTGAAGGAACAATATTACTTGATATTTGTTTCCATTCAAAATTTCTTGTATTTAAAACATACATATCTTCATTTGATAAATTTTCACTTTTTGGTCCTAATTCAACTCCACCATATAAAAATATAAATGGTGATATATATATACATTTTTGAAATGAACGTGGCTTTGGATTATGTCCTTTTGTTGTTGTTTTATACCAATGAGGTTTTGGAGTTAATTCATATATATATATATCTATTTGATTTTCTGTATAATAATTTCTTGTCACATTCTGAGTTATATATGCTAATTTCTGCTGCTCTGATTTCTGGTAGTCTCTTATTGATATATCTGCTGCTTTAATTATTTCTGAATTCAATTCGTAGTTTATCTTCTCGTTCTCATATGCATTATGGTTTCCACCTATTAAGAAATATTGATTTAAATCATTTAAATATAATAAACATCCACCAAATGTTTTCTTTGGCCATATATCATCCTTATCTGATTTTTCAATATTTTTCCATATTAATGGTTCTAGATGCATACTCATTTTTAAAATCTAAAACTTAAAAAAAAAAATATAAATCAATAAAAAAGATAAAATGGTTATGATGATATAAAATCATATAAAAAAAGTAATAATTTCAAAAAATGTTCTTTTAATTGTGAATGTATTTCTATTATTGTACTCAATACTTAGAGTAAATATTGCTTTATATAATAAAGATGATGCTATTGCTTTATTGTTGTATAATTTATTTATTGAGAAAGTTAATAAATTTAAATAAGTGGATTCAATATTAAAAGGTAAATTCTTCTTATAATGAAAATTAATATGATAATTTGTATTGAGGGAATAAATTTAATTTGAGGTATAAATAAGATAATTTAAATTTACAAAAAGTAAGATAATAGAAATATTATTATGAGAATTAATATGAAAAGAGATTTTTGGACAAGAAATTTTAGAGGTTTAGGAAAAAAATAAGGAATATTAATTTTATTATCTTTGGAATTAATTTTAGTTTTAGAGAATTTATTATGAAAGTTTTATTTTTATTAGTTTTTAATTGTTGAAGTTTATTATTTATAAAAAAATAAAATTTATTTTATATAAATTAAATAGAAAATATTACAATTAAATTATATTATAATATTTCATTAAAAATTTTAGCCATATTAAAAGGTTCTCCATCTCTTTCAATATCTTCATCTTTAATATCCCAAAACATCATTCCTCTAATATCATAATTATTCTCTTTAATGAATTTATAACTAGAAATAATATCATTTTTAGGTACAAATAAAAATCTTTCATTAGCCCATCCATTAGCAAGTCCAATAACAATTTTATCTTCAGGAATGATAATTTTTTCTCTTCCAAACCCACTTTCTTTAACCATAGAAAAATCAACATAAAATCCATTTTTAACTTTACTTAAAAATTCCATTAAAATATCTCCAAAAAATTTCTTTTCTCTTTGAAATTTATATAAAGCATGAGTATAACCTTCATAAAATTGAAAAGAAATAAAATCAAAAGTTTCAATACCAAATTTCTTAATTAAATAAGCATAAACATTTCTTCCATGATAATTAAATTTAGGAACTTCATTTTCCCATTCTTTATGATTAAATAATAAACTTAATGAAAATTCTTCATTAAAAGGATCTAAATAACTTTCAGCTGGAGCCATTGAAACAATATAATTATTTTTTTTTAATAAAACACTTAATTGACCCATTAAATCAAGTTCTTTAAAAGTAAATTTATTGATACTATTTGAAAAATCATCATGACCTTCAATATCCCAATCAATACCATCAAATCCATAAAAATCTAATGAAGGATCTGATATTTTTTCATTAAATTTAATGAAAGTTTCATAATATTCTTCAGCAGTAAATTTTTCACTTATATGTTTACTGTTCCATCCTCCTATTGATATTAAATTTATTATTTTATAATTATTATCTTTAAATTTTTTTGTCATTAATGCTACTTTCTTATAATCTAATCCACGTTGAATTTCACATTCTTTTGTTTCTGGATTTTCTGATAAATCTATTGAAAACCATATTATTATATTTAACCCATTTTTCACTGAT
Source organism: Isotricha intestinalis (assembly GCA_023807065.1). Classification (NCBI taxonomy): domain Eukaryota; phylum Ciliophora; class Litostomatea; order Vestibuliferida; family Isotrichidae; genus Isotricha; species Isotricha intestinalis. The sequence continues at coordinate 11,076 of JAJJLU010000386.1, forward strand.
TCATATACTTTTTCATCACATTGACCCCATGATGTATATCCTATTTTTAATTTTTTTGGTAATTCTGGTTTTGACCTTTTTTTTAACTCCATTTTATTTTTTATGATTATTGTAATTATTGTTATTATTAATGGAAAAAAAATAGAAAATAAATATTTTTTGAAATTTTGATTTTTTCTCATTTTTATATGATGAATATATTAGTTGCTATTTTTTTTAATTATTTTTGTTTTATTGTTTATATACGTTAAGAACAAAAATAATTCTATTACAATTCATTTTAATACATGAATCAAAATATTTTAAAATGAGGTTAATTGTATTTTTTTTTATATTATAATAAGAAACATTATATTATTTTGTTTTATGAATTTCTAAAAATAATTAAATATTAAGAAGAACTAAAACTTAAAAATAAAAAATAAAAATTATAATAAATTTTATTCTTTAAAAATAAAATCAAATAAAATTCAATAAAAAAAAACAGAAAATTAATAAGAATATATTAATTATAACAATATATAATAATTATTATTTACATTTAAGAAATTTTTCTTAAACATTTTATAAAACTTGGGACTGGTTCACATTCAAAAGAAAAATCATTAACATTTGCATTATTATTATCATATCCTAGATTAATAGTATTTAAATAATTATCTAAAAGAATATTTTTATAATTATGTAATTTTGTATCAACATTAGTTCTTGCATTAGTTGATCCTATTGTTGAACATAATTTATTTAAGGTACTTTTATTATATTCTTCTTTCAAAGATTTATATTTTTCATTTATTTCTTCAAAATCCGATAATAATTGCTTATAATTATTATTTCCTTTTATGTTTATAAAAAATTGGGAAATTGTATTTTTGAAATATTTATTCTTTTTTTCTTTTTCTTTATTTTTTATTGTTTCTATTTGTTCTTTATATTTTTTTTGTAAATTATTATATTTTTCTTGAACTTCAATCACTAAATGTGAAATATTATTTTTAGATTGTTCAAATTCTTTTATTGATGATTGAGTTTCTTTTAATATGTTATTTAATTCTTTGTTTTCATCTTTTAATTTATTATATTTTTCTAAAAGTTCATTAAATGAATTTTTCAGCAATAAATAATCAGAATAAGCTATTTGTTTATTTTTATTATCTTCATTCATCTTATAAATTAATAAATTAAATAAATGAATAATTATTAAAATTAATAAATTATTTTAATAATTTGTTTTAAATATTCTTTTAGTTATATGAAAGAATCAAAAATAGATAAAAACAAATATTTTTTGTTTTATATACAATAAAATCTAATTATTATATTCTCCACATTATGATATAAAAAACGAAAAAAAAATATATTATTTAAAAATAACACATGAAATTCTCAAATAAAAACGATATCAATTTCACTATAAATAATACTCAAAATTTATTAAATGCAACTCAAACAAATCAATTTCAATATAATAATTTCAATCATGAAATAGAAGAAGAAAGGAAAAAAACAGAAAAAATATTAAATACATGTCAGGAATATAGAATTCAATCAATGAATTCATTTAAGGAAACAAAAATACAAGAATCATTAGAATATTTAAAAAAAGAATTTTCTATATTACAAAGATTAAAAGATTATATAGAACAAAAAGCAAATTATTTAAAAGATTATTTACCAATAATAGCAAATTTATTTTCACAAAATTTAAAACTCAAATCTCATTATTATATATCATTATATAGTTTAACAGAAAAAATATTTAAATATAAACCAAAAGATAAAGCAATTTCAACTTCAGAATATATAAATCAATATATTATTGACAATACATTTTTAACATTTAATGAAGTTTTTCAAGGAGATGAAAATGATAATTTACAAAATTATTTAATTAAAACTTATCAAAAATCACTTATTTCAAATAATAAATCATTATTATTATATGGTCCAAAAGGATGTGGAAAATCAATTTCTGTTTTAGCTCTCGCTGAAAATGAAAATGCTAAATTTATTCAAATAGATAATATTGAATTTTTTAATATTGAAAAATTTTCTCTTGTATTATCAAATATATGTAATGCTAATCAACCAATAATTCTGTATTTTAAAAATATTGAAATTTTTATCCCAATTTTAAATCATATCAATTTTATTTTTGATAAATTAATCAAAAATAATCAAGTTAAAAATAAAATATTTATTGTAGCTTCTTCAAGTTTAAAACCTGAAAAATTACCTAAAGAATTAACAAACTTATTCGTTTATTTATATTATGTCAGTCCTATAATTTCAAAATATAGAATTGATTATATCAAATTTTTATCAGAAAAATTTAATATTTTTTTAAATATCACTGATGAAAATTTAAATAAATTAAATGTAGAATATTTATATGATTATTCAAATGAAGATATTAAAAATCTTTTATTATATAAAAATAATTTTAATGAACCAAGAAATGGAATTGTTTTATCTTATGAAGATATTATTCATGGATGTAGATTAATAGCAAAATCAATTTCTCAACAAGATATTCTGGAATTTCAATAAAAATTATTTTTTAAATATATATATATATAAATAAAATATATATTTGAAAATTTATTTTTTTATGTTTTATTTTTTTTATTTTTAATATAATTATTAAAATTATAGTTACATATTAAAGAAAAAGTATCATTCTTTTTATGAGTAGATGATAATTGATTAATATTAGAAAAATAATTAAATGCATTTGTTTTTTTGTTATCAAAAAAAATTTCTTTTTTATTATTTTCTTTATTTTTTCTATATATATCATATATTTTTTCAAATTTTTCATCATATTGAGTAGCAAGTCTATTAGAAAAATTACTTATTTTTCTTTGATTAAAATTATTATTATTAAAATTTCTAATTTTATGTTTATTCCTTATATTATCATTATCATTATTTGTGAATAAACTTCTTGATCTTTTTGTTTTATAAGCATTTAATAATATATTTTTTTCTTCTTGAGATTTTTTTTCATATAATTGATTCATATATATAATAAATTCTTCTTTATATAAAAATTCTTGTTTATCCTTATTTAATTCCGAAATGAGAGGTTGTAAAATTTTTAAGACTTCTTTAGGAATATTTTTAAGATTAATTGAATACGATGAAATATAATCATCTTCATCAGAATCTAAATCTTTAAATATTTTTAAAAAAATTTCATTAATTTTATTTTGTAATATTACCTTATTAATATCTGGTTTTTTTATTTTATTTATTTTTGAATTTTCATTATCACTTTTAGATAAAATTCCTTTTTCTTTTGGTTTTTGACTTTTGTTTTTAGGATAATTTGTATTATTTAATTTCTTTGATATTAATAATGGCTTAAAAAATTTTTTTTCTTCTTTTTGAATTAAATTTTGTTGCTCTTCTTTTCTTGATTTATACAATTTCATAAAAAAATTTTGCCTTTCTTGAAAAGATAATATTATTTTATGACTTTGATGATCATTGTCCTTTATTTTATCATTTATCTTTTTTTTTGAATTTTCCTCTTTTTCTTTTTCAATTTTTTTATTTTCTTTTAAAAATTTCTTATCAATCATATTTTCTTTTTTATATTTTTAAAATTATAATTAGTAAATTATATTATTTTTTTTAAAAATTATAAAAATTTTGAATTTTAAAAATGCAAAAAATTTAGATTTATTGGTTAAAGCTTATTAAATATGAAAATGAAAATAATTTTATTCTAAAATAATATAAATTCTTTTTTTGAGAATAAATTTTATAATTTCATTGATAAATATTTTATATTTTTTATTTTTTCGTTCATTTATTAATATAATGTTATAACAATTATCTGAGTTATTTTATTAATAAATCTAATTAGTTTTTTGATTTAAATAATCCTTATAAAACAAATCAAAAAAAAAAATATAAATAATTGATTTCTCTGTATGAAATCATGAAATAAAAAAAAAATAATTTTAACAATAATAAATTATTATATTATAATCAAAAAAATGAATACTGGAGGTAAAAATTTTCCAATAAATAAAGAAAACAATTTAAACATATCAAACAATGATGAAAACGTAGAGCCATTATATATAATGACTTTAGAATTACAAGAAGGAAAAGCTGAACAATTAAAAATTTATTCAAATTCAGATTCATATACTTTAGCAAGTAATTTTTGTCAAGAACATGGATTAGATAATTCAGCTTGTGATTATTTAAAAGAAAAAATAGAAAATTTAATGAATCAATATAGAGAAGTAAATAATATTGATGAAATTGAAGAAGAACAAAAAACTGAAAGTACTAAATCTAATCAAAAAAAAACTTTATTATTTTCTAGTGGAGAAGAAATTGAAGAATTAAAAGATAATGATGATAGTTTAAATTATTCCACAGAAAAAAATTTAAATTTAAATGATAATTTTATTATTAATGATAATAATCAAAAAGATGAAGATAAAATTTTCAATGAAAAAGGAAATTCTTTAACTCTTGAGGATTTAAAAAGTAGTAAAAACTCAGAAAGATACAATAATAATGATAATGATAATAATAATTTTAATGTTGAATCTTTTAAAAATAAAGGAAATAATCAATTAATTGAAGATGATAATGAAAATAATAATTATTTAGATGAAGATGATTTTCAAATAAATAACAATGATAATGAAAATTTTATAGATAATGAAAATGAAATTAAAGAAAAAGATAATAAAAATGAAGTTACAAATAATTTAAAAATAGATAATGATAAAAATATGATTAATGATGATAATAATGATAACATAAATTATTATAATGATAAAGAAGAAAATATAAAAGAAAAAGATAATGAAACTGAAATTGATCATAATATAAACGAAGGAATTAAAATATTTAAAATGAATGAAAATAATAATATAAATAAAAAAAATCTAAATGAACTAGAAGATAATAGAGATTTTGAAATTAATGATAATATAAGTAAAGAAAAAAAAGAATTTGAATTAAATAACAATATTCATAAAGACAAAAATGAAAATGAGATAAATAATATTTTAGATGAAGAGAAAAAAGAAAACATAATAGAAACAAATAATGGAAAAGAAAATATAATAGAAACAAATAATGAAAAAGTAAATATAATAGAAACAAATGATGAAAAAGAAAAAGATAATGAAACAAATTTAAAAGAAGAAAAAGAAAATATAATAGAAACAAATGATGAAAAAGAAAAAGATAATGAAACATATTTAAAAGAAGAAAAAGAAAATATAATAGAAATAAATAAAGAAAAAGAAAACATAATAGAAATAAATAATGAAAAAGAAAATAAAATTGAACCATTTGAAAAAGATGAAAATAAAATTGAAATTAATGATTACAAAAATGAAAAAGACTTAAATAATATAAATGAAAATAATGAAAATATAAATGAAAAAATTAATAAATATACTTTAAATAATGTCACAAAAGAGGAGAAAAAAACAAATAAATTAGATAAAAATTTAAATCAAAAGAACAAAAATTTTGAATTAGAAAATGATATGAAAAAAGACGAACAAAGAAAAATAAATGAAAATGAAATAAATATGCCAGTTAAAAAAGAAAAAAAATATATATCTAAAAACGAACAAAATGAAAAAAAACCAAAAATTGAAAATGAAAACAATATAAAAATAGATGATAATAATAAAAAGAATGAACATGAAAAATATGAAAATGAAAAAAAAAGAAATATAGAACAAAATAATACAAATAATATATTAACTCATAGTACAAAACATGAAACAGAAAATATTAAACTTTCAGAACAAAATCCAAATGAAAATCCTAATAAAATTAAAAAAAAATATATTAAAAAAAATAATGATTATAAAAAAAATGAAATGAAATCTAAAATAATTGAAAATAAAATAGAAAATGAAGAAATAAATGATATGAATTATAATAATAATAGAACAGAATTATCATTTGAAGAAAGACAAAACTTTTTTATAAAATTATATAAAAAAAGAAAAGAAGATTTAGAAAAATTAAAAAATCAAGATGAAAAGAATTTTTTTAAACCATACTTAATATCAAAACAATTAAATAATTCAAATAATTATAATAAAAATGTATATGAAAAAAATTATTTATTTGCTCAAAAATATCAGAAAAATAAAGAAGATTTATATAAAAAATATTACGAAACACCAATTCAACCAATATTATTAGGAAAAGAAGGAAACGAAAGAATTTTACAGAAAAAAAATAATGAAATTTTTTCTAAAATTTTTAAAGAATTAGATTCTGATGAAGATAATTATATTTCATCTTATTTAATAAATACTAAAAGAACTCCTAAAGAAGTTTTAAAAATTTTACAACCTCTTCTTTCAGAATTAAATGAAGATAAACAATTTTTAGATGAAGAAGATTTTATTGTTACTATGAATAAATTTTTTGAAATTTTATCAAAAGAAGAAAGAGATATTTTATTAAATGCTTATAAACCAAAAAGATCAAAAAGTTCATTTATGAATTATAATAATAATAATAATAATTCAAATAAAAATAAAAAAAATAATAATAATAATTTTTATAAAAAAAGAAAAATAAGTAATTACTCAAATAGACTTGCTTCTCAACATGATAAAAAATTTCAAAGAATGTTCGATAATTATTTAAAAACTTACAATGAAAATAATAGGAATCAAATTTTTTTTGATAATAAACATAACATTCAAAGAATGAATATGAAAAGAAATGATTTTTTTAATACTACTCCTATGAGTGTGTTAGGTAAAAATAATGATAATTTTTCAATGATATGTAATTATAATTATGATAATTATATTAAAAGTTTGAACTAATTCTTTTTTTATTAAATTTAAAATTAAAAAATCAATTTAAAAAAAAGAAAAAAATAATTATATTTAAAAAAAGAATAATCACTTTTTCATGAAAAAATAAAAAAATTGATAATGAATAAAGAGATAAAAATGAATGAAGAAAAAACAGAATCTCCAATTTATTCACCTTCTATGTCTCCGAATAGAAAAGCTTTTTTTAGAAAAAAAAACCCAAATCAAAAAAGATCAAATAATTCAGAATATATATTAATATTATTAGAAAAAGAACCAATGCAAAGAACTAAAACAGAAATAAGAATTTTATCAGAATATTTATCTGAAAGATTTGAATTCTTTAAAAAATTTAAAAATGAACCTACAAAATTAGAAAAATTAGTTTCTGTTCTTCATTTAGAAACTTTTAAACCAAATGAAAAAATAATAAAATTTGGTGAAGAAGGAGATAAATTTTATATTTTATTACAAGGAAAAGTAAATATATATAAACCTTCATATTTAGAAAAAAAAATGACATTACAAAATTATATAATTTATTTGCACAGAGTGAGAAATGAAGATAAAGAAGAATCAAAATTAAAAAGAATATTAGATAAAAATAATTTTTTACAATTAGATATGCCAAAATTACTTTCTTTACCAATAACAAGTATAAATTCACATTTATTTATTAATGTATTTGTTGAAGAAGAAGAAAAATTAGGAGAATTTTATGATGGATTTGCTTTTGGAGAAATAGCTTTAATTAAAAAAACTAAAAGAAATGCAACAATCAAAGCAAAACAAATATGTAAATTAGTTTCTATTCATAAAAATGATTATAATAAAATTATAAAAGAATTAGAAGAAAAAAGATTAGAAAAAATTTTAGGAGATTTTAAAAAAACTTTTCCTTTATTTAAATATTGGACTTTAAGTTTATTAATTAAATTAATGAATTGTTTTTGTACTTTTCATTTAATTCCAGGAGAATATTTATATAAACAAGATGATGAAAGTGATTCAATATATATAATTGAAAGTGGAAAATTTGAAATATATTCTTTTTTAAGTTTAGCTTGGAAAAATGATTTTTTAGAATATATAAGAAATTCACAAAGTAATTTAATATATTTTTTATCACAGATAAATTCTCCTTTAAAAGAAAATGAACTTTATAATATTATTATTGATGCTAAACATAATTGTTTAAAATCTCCAATGAAATATAATAATGCAAAAAAAAATAAAATTACTATTAGTAATCCTCCTATAGCAAATATTGAAGATTTAGAAAAAGAAAAAGAAGATACTTTTTCTCCTTTAAATTTATTTAAAATTAAAATTAGAGAAACTTCAGGAAAAGAAGTTTTAGGTTATTTTGATTCTTTAGAAATGAAAAATAGATTATGCTCTATTAAATGTATTGAAGATGCAAAAATTCAAAAAATTAAATTATTTGATTTTTTAATGTTAATTAATTTAAATCCAAGTAAAGAAAATAAAAATTTATTAATGGATTTAATAGCAAAGAAAAAAAGATATTTTTATCTTCAAATTTTAAAAGCTGGGAGTAGAAAATTAAGAAAAGAAAAAATATATTTAGAAAATGAATTTAATGATTTTTTAGAAGGAAAAGGTAAATTTGAAGAAAAAGAAAAAAATAATAATTTAATTGATAATGATAATAAAAATAATCATAAAAATAATATAAATTTAAGTAAAATATCTTTAAAAAAAACAATTGAATTAAATGATCATTATTTAAATATTAAACCTTTAAGGGAATTTGTTAAAAAAAAAAATAAAGGAATTTATCATTTAAATTATAAAAAAAATAAAAATGTAAGTGTCTCTATTCCAAATATTAAAAATAATGAATTAAATATAAACAAATCAAAAACTTCATTATTTGAAAAAAATAGAAATGCAACTATGGAAAGTAATTTATCATTATATAATTCAAAAAATGGAATTTCTTTTTCAACTTCTTCTTTATTTAATATTAAAACAGATATATCAAAATCAATTAAAGAAATTCCTAATTTTACTTTAATAAAAAATTCACAATTTATAAATTATAAAACTAATAAACCAAATAGTTTTTATTGTGATATAGATAATTTTTCTTCTCAAAAAAGTTCTAGAATTGTAAGTGATTCAAGAAATGATTTATTTAAATCAGAAAAAAAAAGTAAAAAACATTTTTTTAATGTTAAATCTTTTAAAAGAAATATTGATACTAATTCTGAATTTTTAAGAACTCAAATATCTAAATTAACTGGAATGAAAAGATTTGTTCCTAAAAAAGAAATTAATTATACTATTTATAATGAAAATGATATTAATTTATTAAAAATTTATTCTGAATCAAATATCGATTTAAAAGAAAATAATAGATTAAATAATGTTACAAAATGTAAAAAAAAGATTTCAGATAATTTTGAAAAAAACAAAAAATTTCCTAAAATTATAACTGAAATTGATTTAAAAGATTTTAGAAGTATTAGAAAAAAAAATAAACACTTTTTAAAATATAATTTATAAAACTACTTTATTGTTTATTTTTTCCAAAAAAACTATTTTTTGTAATTATAAAAAAGCGTATATATAATTTTGATATTTAATATAAAAAATAATAACAATTTTATATATTTTATTTTTTATTTACATTTTTTTTTCAAAATTATCTCTTATTTAGAAATACTTTAATTAATTTAAAAATTTAAAAAAAATTTCAATTCAAATTTTTAATCAATTTTTAAATTAATAATGAAAACATATGAATTTGAAAAAAAACTTCTAAAATTTCAAATGAATTCTCTAAAAAACAAGAAATTTGATCCAAATAATATAGTATTAAACGCAGCAGCTTTCCAAGATCAAATAAATCATAAATTTGGAATAAATATAAATAGAAGAAGAACTCCATTTCGTAAAAAAATAACATTAAATTCAAAAAGAGAAGAAAAAACAAATATGGTAGATCAATATTTATTAAAGAAAAACACAGAAGAAGAAATAATGAAAAGAAATAGAAAATTTTTATCAAATTTAACATTCGCTGAAAAAGTAGGAGTTCAAAAAATAAATAATTTTCCATTATCATTAAATCAATGGAAAAAAGTAGAAGAAAAAACAGTAAAAAGAGAAGATTATAAAGGGGAATGTCCAATATGTTTAGATAAATTATCAAGTAGAGAAAGTGTAATATTATCTTGTTCTCATGTTTTTCATAAAGTTTGTCTTCAAAATTTTGAAAAATTTTCTTCTGTTAATAAATGCCCTTTATGTAGATGTGAAAGATATGAATGTAAAACTTATATTAAAGATAAAGAATATTATGTTAATAAATCTGTTTTATTATTACAAAAATATATTAGAGGTTATGTCACCAGATATATTTTATATAAAAAAATATTTAAAAATAATCGTTTTAAAAGTAAAAGATTAAATTCTCTTTATTCTTATTGGAGAATCAGAGATTTAACTGATAAAATGACAAAATACATTGAACAACAAAATAAATATAATGAAGAATTATTTAAAGAAGTATGTAAAGAAAATGAAGAATTAATTAGATTAGAAAATAAGAATAAAGCGTTATTAGAAAAGCAAAAAAAAGAGAAGGAAAAGAATCAACCTGATTGGAATGTAATAATAAATAAAATGGAAAAAAGAGAAAATAATGAATGTGCTATTTGTTTATGTAATTTTGGAAATAAACCAATATATATATTAGATTGCTCTCATTGTTTTCATAAAAATTGTTTAGATGCTTTTGAAAGATTTGATCCATATTATATTAAAAGATGTCCTATTTGTAGAGCAAATTATACAAAAAAACAAATATATAAACATGAGCATGAACATAATTAAATTAGATTTTATTATTTTTTTAATATATTATTTTTATAATTTAAATAATTATGAGTGAAAATACTGGTGATTCAATTAGAAGTAAAAGCAGCATTTTAATAAAAACTTTATATGGTTATACTGATGAAAATAATCCTTTTGGAGACCCTAATTTAAGTCAAACTTTTGTTTGGGATTTAAAAAATAAAAAATATTTATCAATGGGAATTGATCCTTCATTTCTTTATGATGAAAAAAGTATATTATTAAAAATAAAAAATTGTGCTAGTGAAATTGAAGAATTAAAGAAATTAAGAAGTGAAAGAGAATCAAAAAGATTAACACTTCCAAAAATTGATAAAAATTTAGAAGATAATAAAGATAAAGATAAAATTTTTTTTATTAATCAAGAAAAATTAAGAAGTGAAATTAGAATTCAATTAGGAAGAGAAAAACCAATAGATTTTTTAGTTAATACTTTATATATATATGAAGGACAAAATAAAATTCCTAAAAATTTTTATGAAAATATTATTTATCAAAAACCTTATAAAATATTTGAAAATATGTCAATTGATAATTTAAATGATTTATATAAAGATATTATATTTCAAAAAAGTTTAAATGAATCTAATGAAAAAGAAAATGAAAAAATTTATTGGGATTGTATTTTTATTGTATGTGAAAGCTTTATAAAAAAAGAAGATATTAATTTAATGAAAAATGAAGAAATTAAAAGTGTATTAGATAATTATAAAACAAAAGAAGAATTAGATAATCTTGAAAAAGAAATACATGAAAATTTAAAAAATGAATATAAAAATGAAGAAATTAAATTTTGGAATGATGTTTTAAAATTATTATCAATTAATAAAAGTAGAATCATATTAGATAATATGTACAATGAATTTTTAACAAAATATAAAAACAATGAAATAGCAAATAATTCTTCTTCAATAAATTTAAATATTTTTAATGAAGAAAATACATATAATAAAAAAAAATTAGAAAATAAAATAATAGGGAAAAAAACAAATAATAATGAAAAAGATAATAATCTAATAAATCAAAAAAATAAAATAAAACAAATAAAAGAAGAAGAAGAAGAAAATAATAAAAAAGAATTAAACTCAGATGAAGAAGTAGATGAATATCTTCAAAAAATATCAGGAATAATTCCTCAAAAAACAAAAGAAAAGAATAAAGAAACAAATACAATAAAAGGATCTAATTTAAATATAAAAGAAAGTAGATTTTTAATAGAAGAGGAAAATTTTCATAATAATCTTCCTGATGAAAAAAACACAAATATAGATTTAGATGAATTCGGTGAAAATGAAAATATATTTAATGAAACAGTACCATTAAATTTAACATATGATTGGTCTGAAAAATATACTCCAATTAAACCAAGATATTCTAATAGAGTTAGAGTAGGTTATGAATGGAATAAATATAATCAAGTTCATTATAATATTGATAATCCTCCTCCTAAAATTATTCAAGGATATAAATTTAATATTTTTTATCCTAGTTTAATTGATAAAACTAAAACTCCTACTTATTTCTTAGAAAGAGGTGATGCTTTAGATATGTGTATTATTAGATTTCATGCTGGTGCTCCTTATGAAGATATTGCTTTTAAAATTGTTAATAGAGAATGGGATATGACTGAAAAAGCTGCTTTTAAAAATATATTTGATAAAGGAATTTTGAAATTGTATTTTAAATTTAAAAGATATAGGTATAAAAGATAAAAAGAATTAATTTTATTTTATAATTTAAAAGATTTTTTTATAATTAAATGTTATTATTTAAAATTATTTTAATCAAAAAATATTATTTTTATTTATGGATGAAAATACAAATATTTCTCAAATAAATGTAAATAATCAAAATCAATTTTCAAAAAAAATAGATATATATCAACATTTAAAATTAGGTATAAAAAATCAATTTAAAAATTGTAAAGATAATAATGATAATGTAATGTATTGTATTCCATGTAAAATTTCTTGTTGTCCAGAATGTACTTTAGAAGAACATAAAAATCATATTTTAATTTCTAAATCAAGATATAGTCTTAATGAAAAAAATATTGATTACATTTATGATAAATTAAAAGAAAAAATTGATGATAATGATATATTTACTAATTATCAAGATGTTCAAAATAAATTAATTAATCAAATTGAAGATATGATTAGTAAATTAAAAAACCAAATAGAAAAATTAAAAAATTTAAAAATCAAAGAAATGAATAATGTGTTTGAAAATTTTGGAAAAACAATAAATGGATTAAAAAATAAAATAGATAAAAGTAAAAATGATTTAAAAAATTATTTATCAAAAAATAAAAAATTTTTTAATATCAATAATGAAATAATTCAAAATGGTTCTCCCCAAAAATTAGATTTTACAACTCCAAATAAGAATAGTTCAAGAAGAAATTCTCTAAAAAACAATTCAAAAGTAAATAAACAAAAGCAAATTAAACCAATGAATAATATAGATGATAATTCAAGTTTGTTTTTAATTCATTATGAATTATTAAATTTAGTAGAATTAAAGGGAAAAGAAATAGATAAAGAAGTAAAATCAATAATTTCAAAAGTTGAAGATTTTAAAAAAAATCAAAATGATTATATTTCAACATTATTAAATAATATTGAAAATTTATTTTTCGGAGATTATAATTTATCAAAGGAAGAATATAATAATATTGATGATTTAAATATTAAACAAATAATAGATGAATCATCACCAACACATCCAATTAAATTATCTATTGAAAATTTAGATAAAGAAAACTTTGATGAAATAAATAAAAGAATGAATCAATATAATATATTATTTGAATCCTTTAAAAAAAGTGTTTATGATAGTGTAAATAAATATGGAGATTTAAAAGACATAGATAATTATATTCATCAATTTGAAAATAATTCAACAAAAAAAGACCCTGATGATATATTATTTTCAAATAGAAAATCATCAATAAAAAATGCCAGAGCAAATAAAATGGAATTAGCTTTATTAAAAACTAAATTTAATAATAAAGATGAAGTAACATTAAATAATGATTTACTTCAAAAATACTTTGCATATTTATGTTTAGAATGTTATGAAAAAAATTTTAAACAAGATACAAAAGAACTTCAAAGTTCTCATGCGGATTTAATAATAAAGAAAAATGAAGATGAAGATGATTCATTAAAAGATTTTGGAAAAGCAATTGAAAATACAAATATGATAATGTTTTATTATCGAAAGAATAGACAAATGATAAAAAATTTTATTGAATTAACAAGAAATCCAATCGGATATACAAAATTTCCAATAGGATGTCGTTCATTATTAATAGGAGATAAATTATATATTACAGGAGGAGAAGATGAAACTCAAATATATAAGAATGTATTAATATATGATAGAGTAAATAATAAAATAAAAAGAATAATGGATTTAAATGATGCTAGAGCATATCATACTATGATATATTGTGATGTTTTTGAAACTATAATGGTTATTGGAGGTGAAAATTGTTCTTCTGTTGAAATTTTTGATCCTGTTATGAATAGATGGTTACATTTACCTTATTTAAATTCTCCTAGAGCAAATATTATTTTCCAATTTGATAAACCTAGAGGTATTATTTATACTTTTTTTGGAAATTCTGGATTAATTACTGAAAGTAATTATAGTAAAGATATTGAATATTTAGATTTAAAAGATATTAAGAAAGGATGGATCAAATTAGATTATGAAAATAAAAGTGGAATTGATTTTAAAACTTATTTAAATATTGTGGAAATTAATAATGATTATATTTTAATTTATGGAGGATTAGTTTCAAGAGGTTGTACTAGAGAAGTTTCTGTTTTAAATAAAGAAAAAAAATTAATTACTAAATGTGATAAAAAAATGCTTGAATTAATTAGAGAAGTAACTAAAAATTCAAGAAGATTAAGTAATATAGTAGGAAATTTAACAGTTTAATTTATTTTTATTAATTTATTATTTTATTACAATTATTTAAAGAAATATTTTAATTTTTTATTTTTAAGGGTTTTTAATTATAATTTTCAGATAAATATATAGTTTTTTTTTCATATTAAGAAAAAAAAATAAAAATGAATTTATCAAATGAAAAAGTAATCATTATATCTTTTATAATATTTGAAATTAGATTCCTTATTCAAATCAATCAAAATATAAAACAGTTTTATGTAAACATTTTAATAGTTTAAAAGGATGTATCTTAGGAAATAAATGTCAATTTGCACATGGATTAATTGAATTAAGACAACCAAATAATTTAAATGATAATAGGAAAAAAGGACCTATAATTGAAAATTATAAAATAGTAAAATGTAAATTTTGGGAAAAGGATCATACATGTAAATATGGTTCTTTATGTACTTTTGCTCATGGAAAAAATGAATTAAGAACAAAAAATGATAATCTTTTACAAGCAAAAGCTCAAGGAATTTTAATTCCTAATGGGTATAATAATATTTTTAATAATTATACAAATATTATTAATCCTTCTTTTATTAACTTGAATAATCCTAATTTCTTTAATATTAATTTTAATCAACATATTGGAGATAAAAATAATAAAAATATATTCAATGATATAAATAATAATGATCAATATGATTTGGAATTGATAAAACTTAAAGGTATCTTTAATTCACCTAAATATTAATATATAATATTTAAGAAGGATCTTTATGTTATTTTTATATTGAAGTAATTATTATTTATAAAATTAAATACTGTCATTATATATAAAAATTTTCAAAGAAATTTTTAGAATATTTGAATTATTTAATGATATTTTTAACTTATGTAAAAGTATTTAAATTATAATTATTATGTTATAAACCTAAAACAAGTTTTTCAAATAATTTAATTATTTATAATTAAAAATATGAATTTTAAAGAAAAAAAAAAGAAGTTAGACAATAATACAAATTATCTTAATAATGAATTCTTTGAAAAATTGTTTATTCTCGAAATGGAATTTAATCAAACTGAAAATCCTGATTTAATAAATCGGATTATTAATTTATACAATAAGGCAATAAAATTTTATAAAGAAAAAAATGATAAAAGAAGATTAGACTATGAAAATAGATTAGGCTTATTTTTGACTGATGAAAATGTGAAAAAATTAATAAAAGAAAATAAAATAAATATAAATGATTTAGATAAAAAAAAAGATAAAAATAATTCAAAAAAAGCATTATTTAATCAAAATAAAATAGAAGAAAATAAAAAATTGATTGAAAAATTAAAAGGAGTTCAAAATCATTATAATGACTTAGTGAAAAAAGAAATAAATAAACAAGAACAAAATTTTAAAGAAAAATTAATGAAATACAAAAAAATGAAAAGTTTAAAAACTAATCAAAATTCTTTCAAAAAATCAGATAATGATAATAACAGTAATAATGATTTTTCAATGAATATTGAAAATACATATAAAAAACATAATTATTCTCAACAATTATTAGATATTTCAGATTTAAAAGATAATTTAAGTAATAAAAATTCAGAAGAACAAAAAGAAATTATAAATTCAACTTTAAGTGATTTAAATAGTGATTCTTTTAATAGTGATAATGCTAATTTAAATGGAGAAGAAATATTAAATACTAACGAAACAAATGAAACAGGAAATATATTAAATACTTCTTTTGATTTATCTGACAATAATAATTTAATTACTTCTCAAATAAAAGATAAACAATCTTTTATTTTTAACTTAATTGATTCTTATAAAGATATTGGCTCAAAACAACAAAAAGGACTTTTAGAAATTGAAAATTTAATTATAAATTCTTTTAATCAAATAAATGATTATTATTATTTAAATTGGTTTTCTAATTTTATTGATAAAATAAAAAAGTTAATGAATGATAAGTTTAAACATTATAAAGAAATAACAAAGATTTATTCAAATCAAATTAAAGATTTAGAATTAGAAATTAGTGGAATAAAAAATAATATTAAATTTAATGAATTAGAACTTCAAATTGAATATTTAAAAGATGAACAACAAAATGAATTAGATAATATAGAAGAACAATATAATAATAAAATTCATAAAGAATTAAAAGAATTTAAAAAACTATCATTAAATGATAATTTAACAGTAGCATTAAACAAAGAAAAACTTAAACTTGATATTTACAATAAAATTTGTGGAATAATAACTTCCTCAAAAATAAGTAATTAGAGTATAAATTAATAATTATAAAATAATAATAATTATTATAAATGTTAAATAATATAATTTTTATAAAGAATATTTGATATAATTAAATGAGATTATAAATTTAAAAAAAATGACAGAAGAAAATCACATTGAAAATAATATTAGTGAAAGTGAAAATAATAGATTAGAAGTTAATCAAAGATTTTTTTCTGAAACTGGTTTAGAATCTAATACAAATAATACTTTAAAAAAGGATTCAACTGATTCAATTAGGGTTGAAAATCAAAATGAATTAATTAATCATTCTATAGATAATAAAAAAAATGAAGATAATAGTTTAAAAAATGACATTCACAATGAAAGTAAAAATGAAAGTTTAAGTACAACAAGTATTATTGTAATAAATAAAAATACTGTTTATAAAATTAAAAAAATTTGTACTGTTAAAACTAGGAGAATATATAATATTGTGGTTTTAAATTTTGGGATTTTACTAATTTTAATCTCAATATATGATTTATTAAACTTTAAGAAAGAAAAAAATAAAACTATTTTACTAAAAAAATGGTATATATTTATTTTTGAAATAATATCTGGAATAATGAGAATAGGTTTTTTCTTTTTAAATATTTTTGTTATTAAAGAAAAAAAAACAAAAAACCCAATTATACTATTATTAAATATCATAGTAATAGTATTATTTTTGTTAATAATTATAATATTTTCTATTGGAAGAGCTAAAATAACAGAAAGAGTAATTAATCTTGATTATTGTTTATTTTTATTTTTAAGTTCTCTTGCTTCTATTTTAAATATTAAAGCAGAAGTTAAGAAAAAGAAGAATGAAATGCAAAATATTGAAGAAATTATTAATTTCACTGAAATTAATCAACATGGTCATGAAAAAAAATTTGAAAAAAAATTTTTAAATTCAAATAGAGAAAAAGGAACTGAATTAGATAAAGATCATAATATATCTTATGAAAATGAAAAAATTAAATAATTATTTAAGAATATTACATATAAAATTGATATTTATATATTAGTTAATAATTAATTTATGTTTCATCCTTTTTTTTGAAATTTTTATTTTATTCTTTATAAAACAATGAAATTTAGTATAATAATTATATATTTTTTTTTTTCTTCATTTGAAATTCAAAAAATTTCTATTTTAAAGCAATCAACAATGATAATTTCTTTCCTAGATCTTATAAATGAAAAAATGATTTTGAAGATTTTAAAATTAATAAAATATTTCTATTTATTATCATACTATTATTAAAAATGATATTAATGTTAATAGAGAAATTGAAGATATCGCTATTTCTATTAGTAAATAAAATACCTATTTTAAAAGAAGAAATTTATATTAAAGAAAGATTAGCTAAAATAAAGGAGGAGTTTGAGGAAATAAAATAGATGATAAAGATATAAGAAAAGAAATTGATAATGGGGATTTAAATTAGATTTTAATTCTAATGATTCCTTTAAATTTATAATTATGGATATTTAGTTTCATAAATTTGATAGAATAAACAATAATGAAAATAATTTTAAACAATATTAAATGTGAATATTCTTAAATTATGAAAATTTACTTATTCAAAATTTTATATATTAATTCTCATTGAATCATGGTTGTAATTCAAATTTCAAGTTAAAAAATATCAGAAAAAGATATTATTTGTAATTCAATAAGATATAATGCTTGTTGGATAAGATTCTACAACAATTTCATATTTATTTGGAAAAATTTTTGTTCACATACACCAAGAATTAGGTTATTATTGATAGAATCTTCTACATTATCTTTATATAGAAATTAAATGTTTTTCCTAATAAAAGTATATTGAATGTGATTTACAATTAACTTTTTTAATTGTTTTGATATTAAAATTTTGCAAATTTTGAGCAATATTCTGAATTGATGTTAAAATAATTACTCCTCTATTTTTTGAAAATAAATCATTTCACCCTTTTTCTACCTTTTAATAATATAAATAATTCTTAATTAATTAATTTTAGAATAATTTACTTTTGTTAAATAAATATAGTTTAAAGAATTATTTAATATATTTTGATATTTATATAATAAGCATTTATACTTTTTTTTTAAGATATTATAATTAAAAGAAACTTAATTCAAATATTATTACAGCATAACAAGAATAACAATATATATAATGAAAACTCTAAAAACAACATAAAAAGATTCTTTTTTTTTTATTCTCAGAAGGTATTGAATAATATATTACAGCATCATTAATATTATTTTCTTCACTATCTTTTTCTAAATTATTATTATCTCTTTTTGAAACATTATTTGTATTTAAATTTGATTCTTTTGATTGTTTTCTAAAATCTTCTTTTGAATAAGTTACATTTTTTATATTAGTATTAGTTTCAATTTCTAATAAATCAAATTTTTTATAATGATTTAAAATTTCAAATTCAACTACTTTTTGAATTTCATTTTTATCTAAGTTAATTAAACTATCTATTTTTGAATTTTTTAGCTTTTTATTTATAGAAACAGTTGAATTTAAATTTTGATTTGAATTTGTATTATGATTTATTTTACAAATGCCTAAAATTCCATCTTGATATTTATTTTTCTTTTTCTTTTTTTCATTTAATATTTCTTTTTCATTTATGTTATTTAAATTTAGTTTCAACATATTATTTAAATTGGAAAGTTCTTTATTAGAATATTTTTCTTTTTTAATTTGTTTTATTTTAATTTGAGATTGCTTCTTTTTTGAAATTTTAGAAATATTAATTGACGGTGAAACATCTTCAGAATTTAATTTTTTCATAAATTCATGATAAAAAACATCTCCATTATTTTCATAATTTCTTTTCATTCTTTTGTTTCTATCAATTTTTGAGATTGAAGAATTTAAAACAAGATCATTTATCAACAAATTATTATTACTATAATGATTTTTAACTCTTATTTTTTTTGATGGTTTAAAATTTGTAAGCATATTTGTTCTATTTTTATGCTCAGGACTAAAAAATATATTTTCAATTTTTTCACCAATTTCCATTTTTAATTCTTTATTAATTAATTTACTTTTATTTATTCCTTTAAAATATCTGTATAATTGTTTTTAATAAAGAAAAATAATTTCAAAATTAATTTAAAAAATATAAATATAATTGAATTAATTAATTTTTGAAAGAGCCATATCTACCATTTTCATTTGTTTTTCTTCTAATTTAATTAATTCTAATGTTTTAGTATCAACTTTAACACATTCATTTTTACTCATATTAAATAAAGCAAATAATTTTTTTGTAAATCTTGAATCATTTCCTCCATAAATTAATAATTTATCTCTACTGAAAGGAAGAACAGTACAATAATTTAATTTGAAATTTAAATCAGCACTTTTATAATAATCAACTTTAATCCAACCACTTTTAATATCATTTAATTCTAAAACTTCAATAACATCACTATAATTTTTTTTATCTCTAATAAATCCTTCAATACCAAATAAAGCATATAAATCACTTGTCATATTATCAAAAAATATATTTACATTTGCTCTTGGAGTATTTAATTTTGGAATATTAATCCATTTTTTACTATAAATATCAAATAACTCACAATTATCATTAACTTCTCCTCCAATTATTATTAAACAATCATAATTATCTAAATATTCTATTGAATGATATGAATGAGAATTATTTAGATTATTTAATTTTTTTAATTCAAATGTAATTATATTAAATGATAATACTGTATTTAATTCTTTATTTATTGTTATTCCTCCTGTAATATATAATATATTTGATACTAAAATATGACGACATCCATTTGGAAAATAAGTATAATCATGTTCTTCAATAGTTAAATTTACCGAAATTTTTATAATTTTTTGAGTATTTTGATCAAATAAACTAATGTAATTTGTTCCTATAATAGGTTTTGCATATTCTTTTAATAAATTATATCTAGTATTATAATTATTTAAATAACTTACAGTTATTTTATTCATACTCTGTATTTCTTTCATATTTGATGATATGTTTTTATCATTTTTATCAATATTATTCATTAATTCATTTGGATATAAATAATTATTATTATTTGATTTGATATTATTTTTGGTATTACTTTTAATCATATTTTTCCCTTTTCTTTTTTTGTTTTTTTTTTTTTCATCACAGAAAATATTATTCATTAATTCTAAATTTTTATTCGGATTATTATCAAAATATTTAGAATATAATTCTAAAATTGAATAAGCAAAAAATCTTTTAATGACTTCATTATCAAGAATAATATTATTTGGATTTATATGAATAAAAGATGTATTAATATTTCCAAATGTATTATTCATTATATAAATTTTACTTGAACCACTACTATTATTTCCTTGATTTTTAAATAAATTTACACTTTTACTAGTTTTTAATTTATTTCTTGAATTTCCTCTTATTTTTTTTGATTTGAGGTTATCAACATTATTTTCATTATTTACAAAATATTCTTGGTTAAAAATTACCTCTTTTCCTTTTTTATTTTTAGAATCAAAAATATCTAACAAATCTATAATTGTATCATAATTTCCTGTCTTTTTAATAATATCACTTATTGTATTTTTAAATTGTTTTATATGTTCTGTATATTTTGTAGTCCTTAATTTTACATCCCAATAAAAATCATCAAATTTATCAAATTTATAATCAATATCTAAAAAATGTTCTAATTGATTTTTTAATTCTTTTTTTCTTTCTTTAATTGTATTTTCATAATTATTAATTTTATTTTTCATTTGAATTATATTATCTAATACTTCTAAATTTTTATTATCACATAAATTCATTATTTCAAAATTCATTAAAAAAATAGTATTTTCTAAATCATAATTTGGATTATTTTTTCCTAAAATATTAAAAAATTTACTATTATCTTCATAATATTTTTCAATAGATGATTTAACATTAAGATAATTTTTTTTTAACTCAATTAAATTTTTATTAATATCAGTAAATAATTTATTAACTTCTTCTATTTTTTTATTTTTTATTTCATCTAATTTATTTTTTAAATTTTTTATACTTTCACTGATAATAGAAATAATTTCATTTTTTTTTTCATTAACAAAAAGAGCATCTTCAATAACTTTTGATATTTCATTAAAAAAAGTGTTATCATAATTTAAACAATTTTCCCTTTGAATTAATAAATGATCTTTATGTTCATAAATTCCACATTCACCACAAACACTATGTTTACATGTAAAACAATAATATGAATATTCATTTATTTCTTCTTTACAATTTTTATCTGAATTTATTATATTTGTTTTAAAATGAGGTAATGCATCAAACTCCTTTAATTCTTTTGGTTTATTTATTTTATCCTGACTTATTTCATTTTCATTTATATTATTTTTTATTTGTTCACTATCCTTATTTTCCATTTTTAAATTTGAAAAAGAAAAAATTATTATAAATTTTTTTGTTTTTTTTTCATACAATTTCTATAATTTAACTTATAAGCAAAAATAGATTCAAAATTACAGATCCTCATTAGTCTAGTGGTTAGGATAGCTCGCTCTCACCGAGCAGACACGGGTTCAATTCCCGTATGGGGAAATTTTTTTTTTAAATTCTTAAAGAAATTAACTAACTAACTAGTAAAATTTTTTTTTAAATAATCAAACTAATTAACTAACTAACTAATTAACTAAATTTTTTTTTTAAATAACTAACTAACAAACTAAATTTTTTTTTTGAAACTTTTATGAAATTAAATGAATCAGCTGTTTTAACTAGATTAATTAATGAAATTAAGAAAAAGAAAATATTCTGTAATAAACAAATTGGATTTATAAGGGAACACAAATAAATTTATTAAAATGAAGTCAAAGAATTAATGATATTAAAAAGGAAAAAACAATTCTTTACTCAATATTTATTTTTTTGATTTAAAAAATGCTTATTATAAAATAATACATAAAGATTAATAATAAGCTAAGAAAACAAGGCATTTCAGATGAGATATTGGTAGTATTTAAATTAATAAAAATTCATTTGAAATAATTGATTATGGATATGGTTTATATATAATATGTGAAAAAATAAATCAATTATTAAGTTCTTAAATAAAATATAAAAATAGTTTAAAAGGAATAAATGTTAAAAAACGTAGAATGTAATAATATTAAAAGGTAAAGATAATAGAGATGAAAAATAAGGATATCTTATAATAAAAGAAGAAAATATTTAGATTAACAATAGATAATGATATTAAAATCAATCATTATATTTATAATATTTATAAAAAATTAGTGAAAAATTTACAAGGATTTATGTTAAATATTAAAAATATCCTTAGATTTAGATTTAGATTTTTAATGAAAAATTAATAATGTATGATAAAATATTCCCCTAGTATTTATTGTAAAAGATTTATAAATCAAAAATTGAAAGAATGGAAGAAAAGGAAATGCTAACTATTAATTATAAATTTATTTATACTAATTTTATAGGATATATAGTTATATTTTGATAGTTATTTTTTTTGGAGTATATCATAGAAGTAGTTTAAGAGAAGATCTATTTGAAAAATCAATAGTTCATAAAAATAGATAATAACATAAATATGTTATTAATAAAGATGAATTATTGGATAAATTCAGAGATAAATTTTAAATGAAAAAAAAGACTAAAAATTACACTTTATTAGAATCAATTAAATATATCTATTATTCCAGAAACGAATTAAATATAAGAAAGAATGTAAAAAAAATATAATAAAGCAATCTGACTAATCAAAATGTTTATTTTACACATAATTTTAATACTAATAAGAAAAAGGAATGAATCTATAAAGTTTGGATTTCTTTTTTTAAATTTAATTTTAAATTAATTTTTTTATATAACTAAAAATTGTGGAAAGAAAAAAAAGTTTTTTTATTATTTATGTTTATATTGATATTCTTCTTTAAATTAAATATTATTATTATTTATATTTATTTTAATATTTTAAATTTTTTTCATTGAGAAGAATTATAAATGAAATTAAATAATTCTACATTATTAGTTTTTAAAGTATTTATTTTGTTTTCATGTAATATTTTTACAAATTCATTTTTTAATTCTATTTCATTTGAAAATTTTCTAATTTTATCTTTACTATCTTTTAAAATTTCATTTGTTCTAATATCATTT
This sequence comes from Isotricha intestinalis, assembly GCA_023807065.1. Classification (NCBI taxonomy): domain Eukaryota; phylum Ciliophora; class Litostomatea; order Vestibuliferida; family Isotrichidae; genus Isotricha; species Isotricha intestinalis. The sequence goes on from JAJJLU010000386.1 coordinate 35,175, forward strand.
ATTATTTTTTCCATATCTAATGCTTGTTCAATATCATCAGAATAATTTGTTTCAATTTCAGTTCCAACTAAAGAATTAACTAAATCTAAATTTAAAAATGAATTATCTATTTGATAATTTTCTAAAATAAAATTTACACTTGAAAAATTGATATTTAAAGTTTTTTCATTTTTAACAAATAAGTATATTTCTTTAGTTGAAGGAATATGTAAAAGAATTAACAAAATAAAATCAGGAAAATCAGAAATTTCAAATTTATTTGAATTTTGAAGTAAAAAGAAATAAATATATATTAGATTATTTTCTGAATCACTAAAAATTGAATTATTAAAATTATTAAATTGTTCTATTTTTATTGAATTTTCAATATTTGAAGATTTATTATCTTTAATTTCTAATTTCTTTTTAGAAATTATTTTTTGAAAATATTTTCCTAAAGCAACAAGATTTTCCTTTGATAATTGAATGAATTGCTTTAAATTTGGATTTAACTGTTCTATTAATTTTGTTTTTTTAACTTCATCTTTTATAGATTGAATTTGTTGTAATATTTTCGATATTTTTTCTAAATCTTCTAAATTTTCACTAAGTTCTTTTTTATCAAATAATTCTTTGCATAATTTTTCTGATGCTTCTATTAGTTGTTTTTCTATTTCTTTTGATTTTTGTTTATCAGTCATAATCGAAAAATAAAATTTAATTTATAAATAAATTTGAAAAAAAAATAGAAATAAAACTTAATTGTCTTTCAAAATTTAATCAATTAAATAAAATTTTAGGGACATTTTAAATAAAAGATGAGTAATCTTTTCCAACAAAAGATAATAAAATTTTTTATTTGTTTTTTTTATTAGTTTTTTTCGTGTTTACAGTTTCTGAAATTATAATAAACAATTTTTCTTTGTTTAAGATATTTTAACTTTTTTTCATTCATTTCAATGATTGTTTGAAAATTATGTGGAATCAAAGTTGAAATTAAATATATTTTTTTCTGATAATTATTTATGTCAAATTTTACTTTAAAATATAGTCAATTTTGTTTTTAAAATGTCCCAATAAATAATTTAAATTTTTAAAATATTTTTTTAGTTATAATTGGAAGAAATTTTATCATTAAAATAAAAATTTATCAGTCTTTATAAATTTTTTTTTAACTTTTAGAAAAATACACCATTAAACTCCCTTAATTTTAAGGATATAATATTAATAATATTTATTCTTTATTATTTGAATAAAAAGTTTTTCAAGTAATGTTCAAGAATTTTTTAACATTTAATTCAATAATTTTTTTAAATTAATAATTCAAAAATAAACAATTAATCTGATAATTATAATTTAAAGGTTGTTTTAGATACAATTTATACTAAACATTTAAAATTTAATTCAAAATCCTTTTTTAAAAAAAAAATCATAATTCATTTTGGAAAATTATCTTTTCTAATAAATTAATAATTAAAATATGAATCAATTATTATAATCTAATATAAAAAAAATATTGTTTTTTATTATAATTATTAAAGAAAAGGTATTCAGAAATATTGAAAGTTATACTAATTTTCATTATATCAATTATTATGTTTTTAATTATGTTTATATCTAATCTTCATATGCTTTTTCATTCAAAAATATTCTATTCTTTTTAATTGTAATATATAAAAAATTACTAGGAGGAATTTTAAAGAAAAAACAATCATTTATTAAAATTATTATTTATGAAAATCCTTTATTTATTATTTATCAATTATTATAATAATATATAATTGTTATAATAGTATTTTTTAAATTTTAATTGATATCCTTAATTCATAAATTTATTTAAAAAAAATAAGAGTTTTTATAAAATTTATACTCAAAAAAAATAATTTATTTTATTTCTACATAATTTATAATGAATATTATGATATTTCTAATATTTATTACTTTTTTCCAAATTTTTTTATCTCAAAATATTCAATTCCCAATTATAATTGAAAAATCACCTTTAAATATGGGTATTTCAGCAAAAGAAGTGATGAATTCTTTAGAAACAATTAATTATTATATTTTAATTAAAATTGGAAATCCAGAACAAGAGATTAAGTTTTACCTCACTTTTAATAGTGCAGAAATATTTATTTGCTCTGAAAAAATGAAATATTCTTTGTATAAAGAAACTAAATCTAATACTTATAAAGTAATTTATAATGTCACAAAAGAATTTTCCGGGGGAAAATATAATGAAGGATTATTATCACAAGATAATTATTATTTATCAACAATAAATAAAATACTATTTGAAGAGATAAAATTTAATCTTGCAACAAGAGCAATATATTTATCTTATTTTCCAGCAGAAATAGGGTTATCTCTTCCTAATTATTATACTTCAATTGATTATAATCTTTTAAATCAACTTAAAAAAAAAAATTTAATTGAATCAAATATTTGGAGTATTCAGTCTTTTAATGATAATGATGTAAAATTTATTATAGGTCAACTCCCTCATGAAATAAATAAAAATTTTAATATAAAAAATTATAGAACAACAAATACACTTAAATATTATTCCAATTTAATTTGGGGATTTGAGATTTCAAATATATTAATCGGTAAAACAAATATTGTTAAAAATAATCCTAAAAAATGTAAAATTGATATTAATTCAAGATTTATTACATTGAGTTTAAAAGAAATGAATTTCTATAAAAAAGCTTTTTTCCAAAAATATATTGATAAAAAAATTTGTAATAATTCAACCATTCATGAAAATTATTTTTTTTATTGTGAAAAATCTATAAAAATTGAAAACCTTCCTGAAATTTCATTTGAACATAAAGAATTAAATTATATTTTTAACATAGATTATAAAGATTTGTTTATTCATCATGAAAATAAATATTATTTTTTAATAACTTTTAGTACATTAGAAACAGAATGCAAATTAGGAGAAATATTTATTAAAAAATTTAAATTAGTTTTCGATCAAAATAAAAAAGTAATAGGAATATATACTTTAGATAATAATTCAAAATTTTCAAAATTTTTGATTATTTTATTAATTTTTATAATAATAATTTTAATATTTTTAGGAGGAATTTATTTAGGTTTTTTATTAAAAAAAAAAAGAAAAATAAGAGCAAATGAATTAGAAGATGAATTCCTCTATGAACCAAAAAATGAGAAATAATTAATTATAAATTTTTAAAAAAATTCAAATATTTAATGGTAATAATATATTTATTTAAACTTGATTATTTAAAATTGTTTTATTTTCTATTAATGTAAAATAATTAAAATCTATAATAATAGTAAATTCAATAATTAAATATTCTAATATTGATTTTCTATCATTTTTGCATATATTTGATAATATTGTAATGTATTATAATTAAAAAATAATATCTTTTCAAAATTTAAAACATTTTATAAAGAAACAATATCAATTTAATTTATATTATTTCATTTCTTTTTTCTATGTGAATGATGATGATGATGTCTATGTTTATGAGATTTTTTTTTATTCTCTTCTTTTTTTGGTTTTGAATCATCACTTATTTTTCTTTTTTTATTTAAATATTCATCAATAAACTTTCCTAAATTTGAATTTTCATTAACTGTTTTTTTTTCTTTTATTTCATCTTTTTCTTCATTTTCTTGAATATTATTTTCATTTAAATTGCCTTCTAATCTTCCTAAATTTTCATTATTATTATAAGGATTTGCTCTGAAACTCATTGTTGTATTAATTCCAAGACCAGCTCTGTGTTTATCATCATAATAATAATCAAAATCATTTAATCCTTTTTTTCCTTCTTTTTTTGTTAATTTTTCCCATTGAAAATCAGTTAATTTTTTGTTTGGATTTTCATTTTTAACTTTCTTTTTTCCATAAACTGCTTCATATAATTTATCTTCTTCTTCTTCTTTTATTTTTGTTAATTCTAATTTTGAAACTTTTTTTTCATCTGGATTAAAATTTTGCCACCAATCTCTCTTTCTCCATTTTCCTCCTTTATCTAAAAATCCAATACATTGACTTACTCCTAAGTAAGCTTCCCTATTTTTATTATCCATTAATCTCACATCATCCCATTTAAAATATGAACGTCCTCCTCTATTTCCAGGTCTTACATTACTTTCTTTTATGAAAAAATCCATTTTTAAATTGTAGAATTAAATATAAATATATTTTATTAGTTGAATATAACTTTTTAATTTATTTTTTTATTTAAATAATAAATATAGAATAGTATTTTATTTTGAAAAATAATATTTGATTTAAAAATATTCATAAATAGTCTAATCGATTTTTGAGTCCTTCTTTCATTTTTTATACTAAATTATGTTTTTTCTATCATCCTTAAAATTTTTTCTAATTTATTTTTGTTTCCTTTTATTAATTGAATTATTAATTCAATTCTATCTTCTTTATTAATTTTTCTTTAATAGTGTAATCAACGAGAAAAAGAATTTAATTGTTTTCTTAAATTTTCCAATTTATCTTTATTAGCCTTAATACTTTCATTATCATATAATATTGTTTTTCCATATTTTTTTATGGCATATTTATTAGAAGATACAAATTACTATTTTATTATCATCTTTTAAAATTACTTTTCTAATTCAATTATTTCTTATCTCTTTAATTATTCTTTTTTTCCTATATTTCTAAAAGTATTGGAGTTGGAAATTCTAAATGAACTAAATCTTTTTTATATAATATTTATTTTAATTAATTTGGATTTATTTTTGGTTTATTGAGTGATTATTTATAAAATAAAAAATAATAAAATAAAAAATAAAAAAAAAAAGGAATGAAAATAAAAAATTCAGAAAAATCAAAGGTATCAAAGCCATTAACAGTAAGAAAAACATTAATTAAAACAACAACTCCAAATTCTGAAAATCAAAATATAAATAAAGAAAATAATATTAGAACAAAAATAACAATAAATAAAACTTTATTATGGAAAGAACAAGAAAAAACAAAATCTGAAAAATATATAAAACCAAAACAAGAAATGAAAAAGCCTAAAAAAGAAATTCCAGAATATACAAAAATAACAAATACAATAAGAAAATCAAATGATGTAAAACAAAATAAAATTCAAATTGGAATAAGAAAACAAGGTAATTTAATAATTTCTCCGAAATCAAACAACAATGAAAAATCCCCTAATAAAGTAATACAAATATGTCTAAGTGATAAAGCAAAAAATTATAGATTTTTATTACATCAAGTTAGTAAAAATTTAAATAAAACATTTTCAAATTTATATGAAGCTAATAATAATAGATCTTTTAGTTCTCCAACTGCAAATAATTCTTTTAATGGAAATTTAAATAATAGTGGAAGTGAAAGTACTAGTAGTATTTTTTCAAATAAAAAAGAATTAAATAATTTAGGTTATGGTATAAATAATCAATTAGGTTCTTTATCAAAAAGTAAATCAAATACAAATTTTGAATTTAAAAATAAAATTTATGAAAATCAAATGGAAAAAAATACTCCTAATACTGCAGCTTCAAAAAATGATTATAATAATTATTCAATTGATAATTCTTTTGATTTGTTAAATAATTCTAATATTATTCAAGGTAACAATCATAATAGAAATTTATCTTTTTTTCAAAATTCAAGAAATGTTTCTCAAAATAGATCTATGACAGAAGCCAATGAAAATAATAACTCTTTTCATGAAAATGATATATCAGATTTTAATATTGAACAAATATTTATTTTGGAAAATAAATTGAAAGATATTTTACAAAAATTAAATTCTTATCAACAATGTTATAATGAATGTTTTGAATACATTAATTTTTATTTTAATTCAAATTTATATCATAATTTAGTTAATTTATGTAAAGATTCTAATAATAGAAAATTAATGAATTATTCAATTAAAATTGAATTACTATGCTATTGTCTCTGTTACAATATTTCATATGATGATAGACATTTAAATAAAGTAATTATTTTACTTAAATCTATTTTTGAACAAATACATTTTAATTTTTTAGTTCTTATAAGATTTATTCTACATAAAACAAAAATGACATATGAAAATTATATCTGGTATGAAAAATTATATAATACAGTAAAAAATGAGTTAAGTATGAATTTAAGCAAAAATGATTTAGATGAACATAATATTATTCAAATTATTAATCATAATATAAAAAACATTGCAAATTATTTTAAACTTATCATTGATAATATATATTCTGGTTCCTATCATCCAAATATTAAACAATATAAATTTCCATTAATTTTACATGGACAAGTAGATAGAGTGAGGAATAAAAAGGAAATTATTTCTTCTTTTTTCTTTGATGCTTTTTCATTTCCTGATAATTATACAATAGAAGATATTGATAAATTTTTTAATTTATTTTTATTTAAAATATCAGATCCAAATGGTTCCTATATTCTTTCATATAAAATTAAATTTTCTCCTGATAATTCAATGAATAATAGTTATAATACAAATACTAATTCAAATACTTATAATACTAATACATTAAATAATCAAAGTTCAAATTTGAAAATTCAACAACCTTTATATTATTTGCCAAAATTAAATACTAATTTTTATAGATATACTTTAGTCCTTGATTTAGATGAAACTTTAATATATTTGAAAAAAGAAAATAAAAATAAAGTTTTGGTTGTTCGTCCTTATTTATATGAATTTTTATCAAGAATGAAATTATTGTATGAATTAATAATATTTTCTTTTGGAACTCCTGAATATGTTGACCCTATTGTAAATATTTTAGAAAAAGAAGAAAAATATTTTGAATATAGATTATATAGACAACATGCAACATTATGTGGAAATGATTATGTGAAAGATTTAAATAAATTAGGAAGAGATTTAAAAAGAACAATAATAATAGATAATTTACCTCAAGCTTTCAAATTACAAAAAGATAATGGAATATGTATTAAAGCTTTTTATGGTGATACTGTAGGTGATAGAAATACTTTAAAAGTTCTTTGTGAAATTTTAGAAAGAATAAGATATGATGCTGATGAAACAAAAGATATTAGATATAGTTTAAGAAAAGAAGTGCAATTAATTATTACAAAAATTACATCTAATGTAGATTAATTAATCATATCTTTTTTTTGAGAAATTATAATATATATTTTAATAAATTACAATTTATATAAAAATCTAATATCAAAAAATTAATGTATATTATTATTATTATAACATTGAAAAGTATCTTCTGTTTTTTGATTTAAAATTTGAAAATTTTCTTCTTTTGTTTTAATATAATCATATTTTAAATATGATATAAATTCAATTAGTTTTTCTAAAGAAATACTTAATAAATCTTTTAAATTATTAGAATTACCAAAATTTTCTAATAATTTTTCATGAAAATTTTGAAAATTAAAATCTTTAAATATATTATTTAATTCATTTGAAACTAATTCATAAAGATAATTTAAAAATTTATCATTGTCATTTTTTGATTCATTTAACTTAGATTTAAGTTGATTTATTAAATTCTCACTTTTTAGATTTTCAATATCATGAATTTTAATTTTTTTATCAAAAGTTAAATTTATTATCTCTTGTTTTAATATATTTAATTCTTCTTGTAATTCAGAATTATTATTTTCTGTTTTTTTCATTGAAATTTTATATTCCATTACTTTTCTTTCATTTTGATTTAACATATTATTAATTTTTGATCTTGATTTTTCTAAAGTATTTTTTAATAAATCAAATTGTAAATAATCAATTAATTTAGTATTTAGATTATTATTTTCATGAATTTTTGAAAAAGAATTATTACTATCATTTATTAAAGAAGGAACTTCATAATTTTTATCATAATTATCTCCCATATAAGTATCAATCCATTGATTAATTAAATTTATTTCTTTATTTATAAAAGTTGAAATTGGCATTAAAAAAGAATCATTATTATATATGCTTAAATTATTATAATTTAATGATTTACTTAAACTACTTTCATTAAAGCTTAAATTTTTGGATAAATTAATATTTTCATTTTTTAATTTTGAAATTTCTTTTGAATATTGTTTTATTAAGTAAATTAGATCTCTCATTTTTCTTTCTGTTTCAGGATTCTCAACCTCTTTTTCTTTAAAAATTAATTTGGGCACTTCAATTATTTTATTATGAGAATAATTTCTATTTTTTTGACCTATTTTATTTTCATTTTTTAAATTTATTCTATATGCATTTTTAACTTCCTTTTTTAATATTATAATTTTTTCTTCTAATTCTTTAATTTGAGATTTCAAAACTTTATTTTCTATTTTTAATTGCTCTATTATTGAATTTTGATTTTCAATTTGATTCTTATAATTCATTTCAATTAATCCAAAATCTTTAATTTGATTATTTAATTTATTTGTTTTTTCAAAATATTCATTTTCGTATACTTTAATTCTCCCAGTTAATAATGTTATTTTTTTTTGTAAAGTTTTATTTTTTGACCTTAAATTTTCTTCTGAAGAATTTTTACTATATTGAACTGATTTATTTAAATTACTATCAACAATTTTATTATTATTAAAATGCCTGGCAGAAGGTGGTAAAGTAGAATAATCAGTACTAGGAAAAGTATCTAATCTTTCCATATTCAAAATATTAATATATGAACAAAAAAAAAATAAATTTAAATATAAAATTTATAATAAAATAACCAAAAAAACTCTAAAATAAAAGTTAAATCCCTTTTCCATATTATTTCTTCATACATTTATGTGCAATTTTATCTAATTCAGTTCTTCCTTGTTTAGTAAGTACTAATCCAAAAGTAGTTTCTTCAGCATTACCATAATTTTCAACATAACCATTTTGTTTTAATTGATGAACAATTTCTCTAATGCATCTTCCCCCAGCTTTCATGCTTTTAGGAGGTTGAACACCTCTTCTTTTTTTTTTTCCAAAGAAAGCTCTTAAAGAACCAACACCAAGAGATTTTTTTTTAGTTACATATAATATTCTTGCTATTGCTGCTGCTTTAATATATAAATAATCATTTGATAAAGGAACTATCTCATTTGCGTGAGAACATTTTACTATTGGACTCCATTCTGGAAGTTTTATCACATTTTTTTCCTTGAAAAATAAAGCTAAGGTATTCACAAATTTATTAGATGGAACATCTAATACTGTAATACCTTTTTTACTCTTGTTTATTTCTATTGATTCTATTAAGGACTCTGTCATTAGATATTAAAATATTTTATTATTTTTTAAAATTATTTATTTTTTTTGGAAAATTCATAATTTTTTATTTAATTTTTAATTATTCAATAATATATTTTTTTTACCTTTTAATTTTTAATATATAAAAAGAAAAATTATTATAAATTCCATATTCTCATTGTGTTATCGTAACTTCCAGTAATGACAATATTATTATTTCCATTTTTAACAAAATTACAAGCTGAAATAATTCCCCTATGACCAGCTAAAGTATATTTAATTTCATGTAAAACTTTAGGATTCCAAATTTCAGCAGTTCTATCTTTTCCACAAGCAACAATTAATGAATCATCCATTGAAACATTAGCACAAGTAACTGGAGAAGTAAAATAATAAAATTCTTTATCACTTACTAATTTTTTTTCTTTAATATCATATATTCTAACACTTCCATCTGAATGACTTAAAATTATTTTTTCTTCTTCATTATTAAATCTATTAAGTGAATAAACACTTTTAGAATAATTTAATTCTTCTTTCCATGAATTAATATAATTAGGTTTAATGTCAATTGTTATTTTTGAATCTGGATTATTATCATTAATTTTTGCAATTAAAATAGTTCCATCCATATAACCAGTAATAATAGATTTATCATTATCAATAAAATTTAAACAATAAATAAAATCATCTTTGCTTTTAGATTCATTTTTAATTTGATCTAACGGATTACTTCTATTTCTCATATCCCAAATACAAATTAATTCTTTGCTACAAGAACCAAATAAATTTCCATCTTTTGAAAATTGAACATCATAAATAGCATTTTTATGAATAGTAATATTTTCAATATTATTTTCAGATGAAATATCCCATAATTTAACAGTTGAATCATTACTTCCAGAAACAATAATATTATCATTTGGATGATGATCACAACACCAAACTCCTTTTTTATGACCTTCAAAAGTTATTGTTCTTTTTATTGAGTTTATATCATATTGACATAATGTGTGATCAAAACATGCTGAATATATTAAACTTTCATTTGATGGTGATACACTTATGTCGCTTATTCCTTCTGTGTGATCTTTTATTTCTGTAGCTTTTGTTATTTGTTTACTTGCTGATAAGAGAGGACCTAGTTTTGAAGAATCCATTTTTTTTAAAATTTTTTTTTCAGATATATTTTTTTTAAATTTTAAATGGCTTTTGATTATATTATAATAATATTATTTTTTGATAATTTATTATTTTACTTTGTTATTTTAAATGGGTTAATTATTATTTTTTAGTTGAGATTTAAAATGAAAATAATTATTTTTTAAATTTAAATTATGAAAGTTAATGAATCAAGTAGAAAAAGTGAAAAAAAAAATTCTGCACTTAATAAAAGTTTCATTTGTCAAAGAATTAATAGTAAAAAAATAAATTTATTCCAAAACAAAAGTCAAGTAAATAAAGATAAATATATTAGAATTAAAACTCCTTCACCAATTTATAAAAAAAGATCAATTTCTTTAAGTCAGAATATAAAAAGGAAAACATTTTCTTTACTTAAACATAACAATAATGATACTTTTAAATCATTAAATTTTGAAAAAGAAATGGATATGATATATGATAATATGATTGAAAATAAAAAGAAAAAAAATACAATTTGGAAAAGAGAATTTTTAGAGCTATTAAGAAAAACTAAATCTATTAATTTTGATTTACCAATTCCAAAATCATTAAATACAATTGGAAGTATTTTTTTTAGAAATTATAAATTTTGGGTTTTATTTGTTGAATATCATAGTCAAAAATTAAATTTTGAAAATTTATTGAAATTATTAAAAAATTCTTTGAATTATTTAAATAATAATCAGGACATAAATAAAATAAAAAAATTTTTTAATAATTATATTTTAGAAAATAATGTTCCTTTCTCAGAAATAAGTTTATATTGTCAAGAAAATAATTTAGAAATTCCATCTTTTGAAAATAAAAATTATGAATATTTATTAATAAATAAACAAAATTTAGAAAAATCATTAATACAAAATAATGAAAAAAAATCAATCAAAGATTCAAATTTTGATTTAGATAATACAATAATTGAAATAGAAAAAAATTTTCAAAAAAAAGAAGAAATTGAAAAAAAATATAATGAACTTAAAAAAAATTCAATGATATTGAAAGAAAAAAATAAGAAAAATGATAAAGAATTTAATTCAATAATAAATGAACCATCTTTTTTTCTTTCTCAAAAAATAATCAATGAACAAATAAATCAATTTATTAAAATTAATGAAGAAATCAAAAAGAATCAAACTCCTAAATTAAAAAAAGAACAAACTCAATTAGAAGGTAGTTATGAAAAATATTTAAAATATATGGCTGAGAAAAATAAAAAGGAAAATGAAATTTCTAAATTTAATTATTAACTAATATTATTTTTTTTTAACTTAAAATTATAAACAATTCTTAGAAAATAAGAATAAAGAAATTGAAAATGTTACTTTTTTGAAATAGAATACAATTAAAAACAAATTTTAATATCAAAAATATCATTTAAATTTAAATAAATGATCAAATATTCATAATGATGAAATGAATAAAAATATATATGAAGAGACAGATAATATAAAAAAAATTTACAAATAATATATTATTTAATTAATAATAATTTTAGTTTAATAATTTTATTAAAAAAATATAAAATAAAATAAATAATAATAAGAATAACCCTTCTTATAATAATAGTTATTAATAATTTAAATATTGAAACCTAAAAATTTAAAAGAATCAATATCTGACATATGAAAATAAATTCTTATAAATATAAATAAAAATAATATAAGTGACTTTAAATCAAAAAATAATAATATAAAATATAAGAAATGAAACTCTTCTTCATTCAAATAATATAAATGTAAAATTCAAAAATATTATCAATAAAAAAGACTGAAGTTCTTGAAAATAAATCAAAAAACAATTTTTTTGAAATGGTCAAATATATTTTTCTAAAAAAAAAATGTAATTTTTAAAAAAATATCTTTAATATATAATATAAATAAGGACATAAAAAAGTAAAAAAATTTTCAATATTTATTTAAAAAACTTTTAATAAAATAAAATTTAATTGATTATCTACAGAAAAAAGCCAAACACATAATTTCTTAAAATTAAAAATTACTTTCTGATATTTTTTTCAATAAAAATAGCATTAAACTGTTCTTCATCCGTAACAACTTTTTTAGTAAATAATAATTGTTTTTCAACATCTTTTTCTTCTTTGAAAGCTTTAATTTCATCATCAGAAATACTTTTTTCAATACAATCTTTAAAACAAGTTAATAATCTAATTAAATAATTTTTTTCTTTTCTACATTCACATTCTAATTTATCATGATGCATAATTTTTTGTTTTTTAGTTTTAAACTCATGATTACAATCTTTATGAGGACAAATAGTATCTTTAAAGTCTAAATTTTGATGAGCAGTTCTTAAATGATATTTATAATTTGCTCTATCATAATATTCATTTTCACATTTTTCACATTTATAAGGTCTTTCTCCAGTATGAATTCTATAATGTATTTTTTGATTATATGATGCAGTAAATCTTTTATTACATCCTGGAAAAGGACAAATATATTTTTTAATTATTAATGAATGTGTTTTTATATGTTTATTTAAATTTTTTTCTAACATATATTCTTTCTTACAACTTTGAAAAGGACATTTAAATATTTTTTGATGAAAATTTACATAATGATCATTTAATTCTTTTATTGTTTCAAATAATGATTCACAATCTTCGAGATTACATTTAAAACATTGCTTTAATATTTTATTTTTTCTTTTTCTTTTTTGATTTAATAAATTGTCACTTATTGAATGATTTTCACTGTTTGAAAGAGTTTCACTTTCATCTGATACATTTGATAAAATTATTGAAGGTTTAAATTGAATTGAATATTTTATTTCATTTTTTTTTATTGAAGTTGTTTCTAATTGTATTGGAATTTTATATGGTTTAAATATTTTTATATCTGAATCTGTTTTTGGTATTGTTTCCATATAATTTTTATTTTTACTTTATTTATTTTTATTGTTTTAGGATATCATTTATTTATAATCAAGAAAAAATTATTTTTCAATTATAGTCATTGAAAAAAAATATATCTGAGAGGATGGAAAAATTATATGTAAATAATTTTTTTTTACATATTATAAATTATTATTTTTATATTAATTTTTTTTTAATTTATATTTATTTTTTCAATGAGAAAAAATTGAAAAAAAAATTAAACCTAAAATTTGAAAATGATTTTTTTTTGAAATTGTTGGCGTTGGTCATTGATTAATTCATCAAATTCAAGAAGAATACTATTAATATTATTCTTTGATCAATTTCAATTCATATTATTAATTTTTTATATTTCATAAATGAAATTAAATGTTTGGATTTGATTGAATTTTAATTCATAACCTTAAATTCCTTTTTCTTTCCTACATAAAGAAATTCTACATTTTATTTACAAATGGAACTAATAATTATAAAATTATTATTTTTTCATTTAATTATCATTGGTATATTAATTTAAATATAATTAAATTAAACATATTTTCATAAATTTTCCATTATTAAATTCTAAATATAAATTCAATTCAATAATTAAAATAATTAAAGGATTTAAACCTTGAAGAATTAATAATAAATATTTAAAATTAATTCCAAAGAAAAACTTTGATAAATATAATAAGACTGTTTTTTTAAAAATAAATATTAAATTTAAAATTAAATCAATAATACAAAATAATATTTATACCTACCTAAAAAAACACTTTTATATCAATAATAAAAAACCAGCATAAAAAACTTTCAAAATTTCAATTTTAAAGAAAAAAACCTAAAAAAAATTAAATTTATAAAGAGGGTTTAACTTCTGTTAATTTACTTTTGATATTTTGACTAATACCAACATTTTTATCAATATTAGTCATCATTAATTTAAATTCATTAAAATCAACTTCACCATCTTTATTTAAATCAATTTCAGAAATAACTTTTTTCCAACTATCTTTATCCCCTCCAAAAACAGAAATAATTTCATCAACCGATAATCTTCCATTATTATCTTTATCGAACATTTTAAAAGCTTTTTCTAATCTTTCATTAGTAACAATTTTTTTTCCATTAATCATTGCACTTAAAAATTCATCATAAGAAATTTGACCAGAACCATCTAAATCTAAATTTTTAAATATACTTTCTCCTAAAACTTTACCATCATTTTCACCATATAATTCAATTAATTTATCTATAAAAATTTGTTTACTCAATTGTCCTTTTCCTGAAGTATCTAAAGATTTAAAGATTTCTCTTAAATCTCCTTCTTCTTTTTGCATATCAAATTGATTTGAAATAAATTGTAAAACTGCTTTTTTAAATCTATTTTCTTTTACAAATTGTGCCATATGATTAATTGCATTTAATTGAATTTGTTTATATTTATTACTATTATCTAAATTTTTTTCGGTTTCTTCAAGCATTAAAAACCAATTATGATTTAAACAATCCTCAATTGAATATCTTTTATTTGGATTTTTATTTAACATATTTTTAATAAGTGAAATTGCTTCTTGAGTTATATCTTCCCATTCATCACCTAAAAAACTTGGATTTTGAGTTTGAATATTATGATAAATATCAATATTAGTATTCCCATTAAAAGGAGGATAACCACATAATAATATATATAATATTACTCCACAAGACCATACATCACATTTTTCATCATAATTTTCTTTTAAAACTTCAGGTGCAATATAATATGAAGTTCCTATAAATTTCTTTATTTTTTTTCCGGGAATAAATAATCTTGCTGCTCCAAAATCAATTAATTTTATTTCATATTCATTATCTTTTGGTTCTGATGTTAACATAATATTTTCTGGTTTTAAATCTCTATGTACAATATTATTATTATGTAAATAATTCACAGCACTTAATAATTGTTTCATTATCTTAGCAGCTGAAAATTCAGAAAAAGAACCAGAAGAAGTTATTGCTTCAAATAATTCTCCTCCTTGTAAATATTCCATCATAATATAATATTTTCTAGAATCTTCATATATTTCATATATATTTGTTATATTTGGATGAGATATTTTTCTTAATATTTCTATTTCAACTTTTGAGTTTTCTGTTTTTTTATTTGTTATTTTCATTGCTCTTATTTCTCCTAAATGTCTATGACGAACTTTTTTTACTTGACCATAAGAACCATGTCCTAAATCACTTATTATTATATAATTTTTTGATATTGGTTCTGTTAATATTTTTACTATATTTTCTTTTGATACTTTCATATTTATTTGTTCATTTTGGGCATTTAATATTTCTAAATTTGATTTTTCAAATAAATCAGTTTCACTGAGTATTTTTTTTGATTTTTTTCTTTCCATTTTTTCTTCTTCATTTATTGTTGATTTTTTTGATTCCTCTTCTTTAATATTATTATTTGTATTGTTATTATTAATATTATCAGTATTATTTTCTATTTTAAATTTTAAAGATTTTTTACTTTTTTTTTTCCTAGTAACTTCTACTTCTTCTTCTTGTTTTTCTTCTTCATTAATTTGTTTTAGAATACTTTTTTTACTTTCTTTCTTATTTTTTGCACCTTCATTTTTTATTTCTATTTCACTTTTTTCATTTTCTAAATTTTTGTTCTCTTTTTCTTCTTTTTTCCCAATTACTGGAGTATTAAATTGTATATTATCTGATTTTTTAGAAAGATTAGAAATTATTTCTTGACTTATAGTAGAACTTCCTCTATTGATTCCTTTCTTTGATAATAATTTATTTATATATTTGTCAATTTCTTCTTCTTTATTTTCATTAAATAACATATTTTTTAAAGTTTCATCAACAACACCATTTTCATCATATATATTTATATCTTCAGTATTTAATTTCATTCCATTAAAATCTTCTTTTATAGTAGAAGAAGAATCAGATTCTACTTCTTCTTTTATACTATTTTTATAATTTTTATTATTATTATTATCATTATTATTATTGTTATTATTATTATTATTATTGTTAATATTATTATTATTATTAATTGTATTAAAATCATTTTCACTATTTGACGAAGAATTACTTTCATCTTCTTCATTAAAATTTGGATTATTTTCATTAGTTTTTGAAAAATAATCTTTTTCATTATGAACTTCATGAACACTAGATAATTGTTTTTTATATTCACCAATTTTATCTTTATCATCATCTTTTAAAAAACTATCTTTACTCCCATTATTTAAATTACCAGAATTATTATTAAGTACATTTTTTTTTTTAGAATAAATTTGCCAAATAGAATAAGAATCATGAAAACACCAATCAAATTTAAGCATTTCCCTAGTTAAACCATAAACAACATTACACATAGTTAAAATTTTAATAAATAATCCTCTTAAATAATCATAATCAGGTCTATCTTCAAATCTTAAACTTTTACAATAATTTAAATAATAAACAATTTCATCAGGTAAACTATAGCATAAAATTTCAGTTGGTATTTGTAATTTTTTTTCCATAATTCTTTGATATTTATCACCTCCATTTTTTAATCCTTGCCAAGGTAAACATCCTTTTAAAAAGAATATTAATAAATATCCTATACTTTCTAAATCATCTCTTCTACTTTGTTCAATTCCTAAATGAGTGTTAATTGAAACATATCTTGCAGTTCCTGTTAAAGGTCTACCTTCTCTATAAGGTATATGTTGATGATTTTTAGGATTTTTATATCTTTTAGATAAACCAAAATCTAATAAATATATTATATTAGCTTTATCTTTTGAACCAATTAAAAAATTTTCTGGTTTAATATCTCTATGAATATAATAATGTTTATGTATATATTCAATTCTATTTATCATTTGTAAAGCTAATAAACTAACAGTTCCAATAGTGAATTTATGATAACCACAATAATTAAATAATTCAATTAAATTAGGTCCTAAAAATTCTATAATTAAATAATATGAATCAATTAATTCTCCCATTCCATAAAAATGAGGAACTCCAATAACATCATCTTGTGCTAAAGCCTTTGCTCCAGTAATATCTTGTGAAGATATATTTAATAAACTTTGATATATTTTTGCCTCTGTTCTTAACTGAGGATTTTTTTGTGTTCTTTTTATTTCTTTTTTTATTGAAACTTCTATATTATCTCTCATATCATATGATAAATAAATTTGACCAAATGCTCCTTTTCCTATCATTGTTAATGTTACAAAATTTTCTGCTATTAAATCTTTTAATATTAATTGATTTTTCTTTTCTGGTTTTTTCTCTTTTTCATTTTCTGATATTGAAGATGAATTTGATGAACTATCTTTTCTTACATTTTTTTTCTTTTTTGGTTCTTCTGGGATTTGAGCTAATTCTGATGCTTTTTTCTTTGATTCTGATGTTTCATGAGGTAAATTTGTTTTTGGTGTTGACATTTATTAGATTTTTTTAAATTTTTATTTTTTTAATTTACTCCAACCTAAAAATTAATTAATAGATTTTATTATTTTTTAAAGAAAAAAATTAGGTGAGAAAAATGAATTATTATAAAAATAATTAATTTTAATAGATATTTAGATTATTAATTGGATAAAATAGTTTTTTTCTTAGATTCCATTTTCTTTATTTAATCTTCTATTAATAATTTTCCATCATTTTTAATAATTCATAAAATCAGAAATTTCTCATTATTTTCACATTTAATAAACAAAGAATATTATAAATATTAAAAATGCCGATTCTAATCAAACAAATTTATTTTTTGGATTTTGAGTATCAATTCTTTCTTTAAAATAATAATTCATTTAGTCTTCTATTATCCATTTCTTCTTCTTCATTTGTAAATCTCATATTTCTATATTATTTTTATTTTCTTTTTTTTCTATAATAAAAATCTTTTTCTTTTGTTTCTTTTTCTAAAATGATTTGAATAAAATAATTTGAGTATTATTTTTAAATTTAAATTATTTCTTTGATAAAAAGTTTTACTTCTTAATTGTAATTATATCTTTTTTTATAGTTATTATATCATTCATTTATTTAGATAAATCTTTCATATATTTTATTCTTTTTTATTATAATGTTTTTTTCTTTTTAAAAAAGAGATTATGAGTTTGGAAAATAAATTATTTTATAAAAATAAATGTGGAGGAAAAAATTAACAAGAAGAGAACAAATTTTAAATAATAAAAAATTATATTTTAATTTTGATAATGCATCATATACTTTTTTATCTATTTTTAACAATTATAATAACTATAAAAATGGATTAAAACAACAAAAAGAAACAAATATTGTTAATTTATTTGATAAAGAAAGAAAAAAAGCAGAAAAAAAAGAGACAGAAGAGGATTATATTTTTAATGATATGAGAAAAGAAAGAAGAATAAAACAAGAATTACCTAATGGATATGGAGAAAAATCAAACGAAAAACATCACGAAGTTGATTCATCTAAATATAAAGTAAGGTTAAACAAAAATTTATTTAGGGATATGTTTGATGATAATTCTTTTCAAAATAATAATTCAATAAAAGTATCAAATAAAATATTAACTTTACCACAAATATCAAATGAAAGAATTTCAAAAGCAGAATCTATTTCAATTGAAGTTGATGAACAAATAAATAAACATAATGATAAAAGCCCAAATGGTTCTTCTTTTGTTTCTATTAATTATGAAGGTAGTTTAACTGAACCAAATATTGTTAATTCTCAATTTGAAAGTTTAAATAACAGTAATTTAAATTCAGATGTAAATAAAAGTATTTACAGTGTAAATTTACCTATTATTAAAAAAAATAAAAAACCTAAGAATTTTAATTACATTCAAATTCTTGATATTGTAAAAAGAGATTTTGTGAAAAAAGAAAAAAGTTATCGTCATTTATTTAATAAATATAATTATGGAATTAATTTATCTAATCAAAAATATAAGTTTGTTATGAAAAAATATTTTCAATAATTAAATATATTTCTATGTATTTTTAGTATTTTTGATAATCTATTTTATTAGTGAATAAAAAATATAAGAACAATAAAATGTTTCTTTCATATTTTAATTTATATCAAATTATTTTTTATCAATCTATAAAATAACATATTAACTTTGGGATTTATATAAAAAGAAAATAATGTTTACTTATTTATAATATAATACCTAACTATCTCAATTACATTCTTCTTTTTCAAAAGATATTTGACTTAAAAATTTTTGTCTTATTTGACTAATCATTGTTTGAACTTTATATCTAATTGTTTTATCTCTTCTTTTAAAAAATTTTGGAGGTTTTTCTTTGTTTTCATCGTTTGAAAAATCTAAAGAATAATTATCATCAACCTTTGAAATTGATAATTTTCTTTTTTCAACAGTAGTTTTTAATTTTTTATTTTTTGCTCTTCTTAAATATTCTTTTTGATGAACATTAACTTTTTTTTTTTCATGTTTATTCCTAGCAAAAATAATTAATTTATCTTCTTCTTTTTTATCATTTTTATTATCATCATTTTCATTGTTTTTGTTATTATTTATATTATTTTTATTATTATTATTGTTATTGTTATTATTATCATTATTATTATTATCAATATTATTTTTATTATCTTCTTCATCATCACTTTGAAAAGATTCTTCAATTTTTTCTCTTTGTGCTTGTAAAAGGAAGCTTTCCATACAAATATGTTCTTTATTACATTCTCTTAAATCATTAGAATCAGCAATAAATAATAAATATTTACTTAAAATAATTAATTCACTATCTTCTTTAGAATCATAATAAGGAACAATAGGAATTCCATTATTTAAATGATAAGCAAAACTTAAAACAGAATTATCGATAATAACAATATCTTTAATATTAAAATTTTGAAAAATATCCAAATCTTTAATATAAAATTTAGTTTGATCAATTTGTGCTTGAATACAATCTTTTCTATATAATCTCCCTTCAAAAATAGTATTTTCAGGATCTAAAAAATCTAAAACTGCATCAGCATAATTATTATGTGAAGCAGTATAAACAACAATATAATATTTTTTTTTAATTTCTCTTATACTTTTCTTCCAATGTGGTCTTATATTAATTCCAATTTCAACTTCTTTTTTAGTAGGCATTGTTACTATAATTTTTTGTTGATATTCTTCTTTTTTTTTTGTTCTTATATCACCAACACAATGAATTAATGTTTCATCTAAATCAAATATTGCAATTTTTTTTCTTTCTAAATGATCTTTAAATATAAAATCTCTTTGAGGAATTTTATTTAATTTTATTTTAGGATCTAAATCTGCGATTAATCTCATACAATTTTCTGTATATTCATAAAAATCTGAAATCATTTCCATATTTGTTAAACTTATTATTTTTTCTTCGTTATTAGTTTGATGACGTTTTAAATTTAATTTATTTTTATTTATTGTTGTTTTTGCTCTTTTTCTTGTTTTATGTTCTTTTTCAATTTCATCTATTAATAAATCAAAATTTTTTTCAAATAATTCTAAGCTTTTCATTTTTGATTTTATATTTTTAGCTTGAAAAGTACAAAATTTTGTTTTTTGATATCTTTTTTTTCCATGATTGTCTATTACTATTTTATTTGAACAAAAAGATACTTTTTTATTTAAAGAATTTCTTCTTTTTTTTTTATGCCTTTTCTTTAAAGAAGAAGGCTTATCAAATATTAATTTTGGATAATCATCAGATGACGAATCAGAAGAATCACTATCAGAATCATAATATGTCGATAATTTACTTAAACCTTTTTTGCTTTTTTCTTTAGTTAAAATTGATGATTCCTTATTCATTTTTTTAGGTTTTTTATTTTTATTTCTTTATTTTATTAATTTGTGTTTTTATTTTTCTTTATTTTTTTATAATTTTAATTTAATACATTTTTATATGAAACAGAAAAAATAATACTTCATAAATTGTAATTATTTTTTTAAAATTCAAAGTCTGAATGATAAAATTTAAGGAAGAAAAAAGTTTTTTATTCCGGTAAAATAAAAAATAATCTTAAAAAAAAGAAACTTAAAAATTATAAATGGAGATTCTTAATAATAATAATTTATTTAATAGAATTAATTTTGGAAAAGTTCATTTGGATAGTAAAAGACTTAAAAAAAAGTTTTCTCCTACATTAATATTTAAAATACTTTCAATAAATATATTTTAAAGAATAACGCAAAAGAAAAATCTAATAAGATATTTTATTTCAAAATTTTGAGATTAAAAAAAATAAGAGAAAAAAATTAAAAGAATCATTTAAAAAAAAAATAATTCAATTCGAAAAGACTCATAAAGTAAATTAGATGAAGTAAATAAAAAATATCTAATATTTAATAAAAAAGATTTTTCTAAAATTATTTAATTTAAAGCTCTATTAATAGAAGATATCTTCATTAACTATATTTTTTCCAGACCAAAATTTTTTTACGGATTCATAAAGTTTTTTTTTGAATTTTATTTTTTATATTTAAGAGAAATAATTGGTTTTTTTACTCAACAAAATTATATATAAAATGAATAATTTAATGTTTAATTGTAAATAATTTAAATAAAAAAATATAAAAAAAACAATGCACAATCGCTCAAAGAAAAAACAAATCAGAATTATGGAGAAAAAAATAATTTATGAAATGTAGAAATAGAGTAGATAAATAAATCAATTTCCATAATCCCCTATGAACAAAATTACCAGCCGACTTCTCCGTTAAATAAATTAAATTAACTAAAATAATCTTATTGATGTACCTTTTTGATTAGTTTTTGATTTTGTGATAAAAGAAATAATAAACAAAATAACATTAAACTTTTTTCAAATATAATTAATTTTTACAATGAAATAGCAGAAAAGTGCTTGTTATCAACAAATCAAAAATTAAAAGAAGGATTTTTGCAATAATTAAGTATTTAAATTAAAAGAACATATTCTAACATTGGAGAAATAAATTATAAAAAAAGGATGAAATATTTGAAATTAATTTTCTAAATAAATAATGATGTTTTTTGTTTTAAACATACAGTAATATAAGGTTGCTGTGTGATCATCATCAACAAAAATAATTAAGTAGTTATCATTTAGAGATGATTCTCCCTAATAGTCTACACCCATCCCCATCTACACAACAGGAAAAGGCCCTCTATCCACAAATAATATCTTATAATAATTTATCCAATTTTAATGATATATTTAAAAAAGCATAAAAAGGAATTTATTTTATATATATTTGTATAATATTTTTTCTTAAAAATTGTATTTAATCTATCCATTATATGAAATTAATGTTTAATTGGGGATTGGGGATTGGGGATTGGGGATT